>SJJU01002886.1:0-16506 GCA_012932125.1 Conopomorpha cramerella
AGTACTTTTCACGCCACCTTCGGTCAGGACATCAATGAAAATTATGAAAATTGTATTTTTAAATTGAATTTCGGGGTCCGGGGGTAGGGTTAGGGGCGCAAAGGTCGAGTTGGAGTATACCCTTGGGGGCGCTTCCTGGACCTATAAAACGTGCGAAAAGCAAAAAAAAAAAGAAAAAATTGGTTCTGGACTTAGAATATTTTTGGTCGATTTTGTATGAAACTAGGGACTTAGTCGAATTTCCGAGAGCAGCAGGTATATCCTTGGGGGCGCAGACTTAGAAAAATTCAACAAGTGTCAATCTTCAATTAAGGGTACTTTCTCATCATTCGATCGTGTAGCAGACCCGATTGGGAGTGCCCTTTGTAGGGACAACATTATACAAAATCACTTGCTGCTTGCTGACTTGCTGAAATTTTTCTAAGTCTGCGCCCCTAAGGGTGTACCTGCTGCTCTCCGAAATTCGACTAAGTCCTGAAAAAAAAATGTGCCCCTGATTTCCGATTCAAACGATAGTGTGACCATTGGACGTCATTATGTCTAAAGGAACCGCATCTGCTCGACGTCTCTCCTCCGAGCTACAGCCGCTTCGAATCTTTGAATCTAATTTTCTCGGCAACGATGCGATTTTGTAAAAAGTTGTCCCTACAAAGGGCACTCCCAATCGGGTCTTTCTATACGATCGAACGATGAAAAAGTACCCTTAATTAAGGATGGAGACTTGCTGAAATTTTTCTAAGTCTGCGCCCCTAAGGGTGTACCTGCTGCTCTCGGAAATTCGACTAAGTCCTGAAAAAAATTGTGCCCCTAATTTTTTTTATTTACGATTCAATCGATAGTGTGACGATTGGACGTCATTATGTCCAAAAGAACCGCATCCGCTCGACGTCTCTCCTCCGATCTGCAGCCGTTTCGAATATTTGAATCGATTTTTCTCGGCAATGACGCCATTTTGAAAAATAAATTCCATTAAAATGTGCTTCTATAGCGTTCTCTATATGTTGAAATCATTTGGGTAGCAACAGAGCCATTTGTGTGAAATCATTGTCCATCAGAATTTGGCTAAGTCCCGACCTCCATACAAAATCGACCGAAATTTTTCTAAGTCCCCGGCCCATAGAGCCCCTAAGGGTATACCCCAACCAATTTCGGCACTAATATTTTTATTCCCTGTATTTAAATTTACTTTAGTATTTAATACTGACGGAAATTATCACTATTGATAAAATACTTACCTAATGAACAAGTGTGCTCCGTTGTGGACAACATCCCTGCTTAACATCAGCCAGAATGGTGGTCAAACGCTTGTTCACTGTGTTGAAAAAATAAATAATCACCTTTTTGCTGTGTGGAGACTGGCCTATTCTGGTTTTCTATAGTTAAAAATATCCGTACTTTCCGCAGAATTCCGCTGAGCACCCACGTCCATAATCCCTAACGGACAGCAGCACCTAGTCAGTTCTAGCAGTCGGTGTTAAGATAGACAAACAGGGTGTCAACGGTGGATGGCTCTCCCATCGCACGATAATTTCGCAACCCCTAATGAAATCACTGCTATGATTCAGTTCGCAGAAATACACCTATCTGCCTACTAAATTACTAATGATAACCATAGACCGGTGTGAGGTTAGCAGCCAGAGTTATCTGCCAATATAATATTACCAAATTAAACTGTCGTTTTTTTATTAAAGCAAATCAGTATTCTTTTATATAATTACCCAGTAAATAAAACCCCATTTTATAAATAAATAGAAAGGCGGATTACTAAATAAACTCTGAAAGGTATCAGCAGCGACGTACAGTCACGAATATTTTTTTTTAAATTGTTTATACACTTTACAGAGTGTGTGTAAGACTGTGTCGCTAGTGTGACCAGTATTTCTGCCACATTGTCACCTATAGGGGTTTTCATTTGTAGGTGCACTAATAGGCTAACTAAATGAGACCTAACTTATCGCCATATCTAGGGAACTAGGGGGTACTAGAAGCCAGCAGCCCATTTTATTTCGTAATTTTTCTATGACATTGTTGGAAACCAGTGGACGTCATGGGGTGTAGGATTATTGTAAATGGAATAATGTAAATGCCACACATTTTCACCCATATGGGCTTGTAGGTGCACTAACAGGCTACCTAGTGAGACCTAACACATTACCATATCTAGGGGACTAGGGGACCCAGCAGCCAATTTTAGCCGGCCATGTTTCTATGAAACTGTTGGAAACCAGTGGACGTCAGGGGGTGTCGAAGTAATCCTGACACAGGAATATGAAGACCTATAGGTATCAACTTCTACCTACTTGCCTAACTTGTATTTCTTCATATTATTATGCGCTTGCTATTATATTGCAATAGATATCGTCTGTGGTCCAGTTGGTCGGATACTTGTAACCGGGAGGTCCGGGTTCGAGTCCGGCTACTGGACGTGTACCAATGGGATTATTTTTCAGAGCTCATGTACGCAACGCAACGCTCGTACGGTGAAGGACAACATCGAACGACTGTTGGTAAATAATGTAGTGAGAGTGAGAAGTAAAGGAGAGGACTCCTATTTGATCAATTTGTTATTCCCGTGTAATGTTCCAAGCAGCATTGTAATGTGATGGTCCACCCTCACGTCTCAATGAGACTTTGACACGACTTTGACTATTGACGACTTGATAGACTATGACAATGACACCAATATGAACACGAAGAGAACGATATACTTTGTTTGTGGCAGAATTGTCGGCTTTAAAGCTTAACATAAGAGCCAAGAAAAAAAAAAATATAATTGAGATGTTTTCGAGGAAAAAATGCAACATTTTTATTAACTTGCTTTTTCTGCTTCAGATAATGTAAACAAACTATACTTAGACTATCTTGGTCCTTGAGCTGTTTATTTATGCATTCACGGTCTGTGAAATTTAATATCTACCTACATGAGTTCGTGTAACAGGTGACCGAGAAGAATTGGGAAAGATTAGAATCTTACGGCGTTATTCAGAGACGTTGCACTAACCCCGGGCCAGAGTTAGCCAACAATTTAGATTGCGGGCTAGCACTGGTTTACAGAAAAGTATATTCAGAGTGGTAGACTAGGTTACCTACCATAACCCACAGGTTAAGGTAGATTCAAGGTATGAAGCAAGCAAACGTCACGAAATGTCAATGTCAAGTTGTCAACAGTTGTCAAATAAACTGGCGTGTAAACCTAAACTACAGGCTACCAAACCCAGCCATGGCCCCTGGTTCAGCGATACGTCTCTGAATAACACTACTAGTGATTAAAATATAAAAATGTTTAAACTGTGATGTGTTTTTTACTTGCATATAGCAAACTAACCTAAAGGTAACTAACGACTAGGAAAACGGGCCGGGGCCGAACATACGGGATTATATCTATTCCCGCAAGCAGTCTCTATGTGACAGGATTCATAGAAAGTACAACCGCGGCCCCGGAACGCTCCCGGACACTTTAACCCTGAGTTTCTATATTATAAGTTACTACTCGTGACTGGACGTTATTTCACACATTTTTGCGAGAAACAAAATGATTTTTATTTTATTGAAAATTTTAATTTATTTTATTTATTTAATACATTACTAGCTGACCCAGCAAACGTTGTTTGCTTAATATTCATTTTTCATGCCCGAAAACACGGTTGGAAAGATCTTTTCTAAAAATTAAACCTAGCTAGATCGATTTATCGCCCCCAAATCCCTCTACATACCAAATTTCATGAAAATCGGTGCAGCCGTAATGGGTGTCCGGTGGGAAACGCACATTTTAAAATGTGGGTAGTTTTGTCTTTTAACAATCATTCTTTACGATTGAGGTGTCAGTTGTTTCGTCTTTTTTGCGGATTTTGTTATAACTATTTCTCAATGGTTAGAAGTTCAACATGCTTTTGCAGTGGAAGCGTATTTTAGGTGAAATGAATCTTATGCCGCAGCTCGCCGGCAGTTTTGTACCCATTACAATATTCGAAGAGTAAGCGATGGTCCAAGTCGTCATTTGATTCAGCGGTGGGTGGAACGATTTCGTGCAACATCTTCAACCAGTGGCAGCCCCCGTCCTGGACCCAGTCGAACTTCAAGAACGAGAGAAAACATTGAAGAAGTTAGACGAAGCGTACGAAATGATCCTAGACTCTCAGTGCAGAAGAGAGCAGCCTCTGTCGGACTTTCCAAAAGCACCGTGCATGAAATTTCAAAGCAAGATTTATTGCTGCATCCATACAAGATTCAAATTGTGCATGAGTTAAAGGAAAACGATTATGAATTACGCACCACCTTCTGTAGGACGATGCTCGAAAGATTCCGTACCTTAAATATCGTTTTTTTTCAGTGATGAGGCACATTTTCACCTTAATGGGCATGTTAATAAACAAAACCCACGTTGTTGGTCTCTCAAAACAAGAAATCCTCGATTACGACATGAAAAACCTTTACACTGCCCTAGAGTTACAGTGTGGTGTGCCCTATCGGCGAACGGGATTATCGGGCCGTATTTTTTTGAAGATTCGAGAGCTCGTACGATTAATGTAAACAGTGAGAATTACTGTCGCATGATAACAGAATCCTTCGTACACATCTCACACTTGGTTCCAACAGGATGGAGCGACTGCACATACTGCTAGGACTTCAATGAATATGCTTCGAGAACATTTTCCTCAAAAATTTATTAGCCGCTTCGGAGATATCCCCTGGCCACCCAGATCTCCAGATTTGACACCTCTCGATTTTTTTCTTTGGGGATATCTTAAATCTAAAGTTTACCAAAACAATCCAAGGTCTACCTCACAATTAAAAGACAATATCCGAGTTGAAGTAAACAACATTTCACCGCAAGTGTTACGGCGAGTGGCGCGAAACACTATGGATCGTTTCGAAGAGTGTTTGCCATTTGGAAGATGTAATCTTTAAAAAATAAAATCCGCATATGTATTCTTTGAATTAGTGAAAAAAATAAATGTTGACTTGGAATCGTTACTTTTTTATTTATGTTTGAAAATGTACATCTGCCACCGGACACCCTGTACAAACTAGTGGACTCGACAGACGTTGTCCTGTCTTAACTATTAATCTAAACTAATTTTATAATCTATACTAATATTACAAAGCTGAGTTTGTTTTTTTGAGCGCGCTAATCTCAGGAACAACTGGTTCGTATTGAAAAACTATTTTTGTGTTCTATAGACTATTTATCGAGGAAGGCTTTAGGCTACATAACATCACGCTGCAACTATTAGGAGCGAATAAATAATGGAAAATGTGAAAAAAACGGGGATTTTTTTCATCCTTGAGGGCTTTTGTTGCGTGCGCTGCAAAAACGGTTCAAGATAGCAAAAATATATGTATGAAAGAAGTATTCCTCTTGAAAGGATCTAAGAAAATGTCCACGACAAAGAACTTTTAAGATTAACGTACTAGAACCTTTTTTTATGATAATCAAATTTGGTCGAAATTAATGCATTTGTTATCTCTATTATATAAAAATGAATTGATGTTAGTCTCGCTAAAACTACAGAACGGCGGGACCGATTTGGCTAATTTTAGTCTTGAATTACACGTGGAAGTCCAAGGAAGGTTTTCAGTTTCAGCCTTTTTTAATTTTTTACCGCCATAACTTAATTCCACGACTCACTGGCCAGACATATTAACAAAATCCGCGGTGAACTTCGGCATAATTATTTTGATGTTGATTTAGTTATCTTTCCTCTCGATTAAATACTTCGTATAAACGAATCGTGCATCATGGTCATATCTTACTAACTATTTTGTAATTGCTTATAATTTAAATATGTTTCAAATATACGACACAAGAAAAGGATCATCAGGAGTTAAATTACAGCGGTGTCAGCGGTGTCAGCGGTGCGGTGTTAGAACTAATATTAGAATAACTGAAATACACGCATCAAAAGTGTCTAGGGATCAAGAACATTTTAGCTCAAAAAAAATCTTATTTATTTAAATCAAATCTAATCTTCTGGATTGGTCTCCTCCCTAATTCCCCATGCCTGTGTCAATGACTTATCACCACATTTCGAATAAATAAAGAATGAATTCAGTTTCTGTAAAATATATTCTTGATGCAATCTTCTAAAATTTACTTGATCCCTAGACACTTTTGACGTGTGTATATCGAATCAACAGTCTTTTGGTAGTTGGGGTATGTATCGGTGATATTGTCTATTGCGGAAACCTAGTAAATAACGCACCATAGATTTCGAACGACTTGTAATTTGTAAAAATAATAATTAATTATTTTGTATGGGAAGAAAAGTCTTTTGTGTAGATATATATTTTCATAGTATAAAGTGTGAAATGAAATAATATACATATAAGATAAATAAATGTATGTACACAATTTATTTTATTGGTGTAAATAATAAATCTATTAGAAGTGTTATACATGTATATAAATATGTGTTTACACCACAGTCTAAACTTGATTTCCTGATCTAGCTCTAAAATTACTATCAAGATCAGCCCATATTACAGTGGCAGGCCGTGAAATTTTCATCAGGCTAAGCTGTCTCCTATGAGTAGGTACATACGACACTAAAATAACATTAAGTAGGTACCAATTCTGTGCCAGACTACAAAATATTTCAATAGAAGATCACAACATCAATCACTAGTTTAGCAAAATTAATATCTAATTACGTTACGTCCCAAAATTTTGCTATGCAGCTGATTCAGGCGCTGTATGCCAGAAACAGAACTGAACAGATCGTTATGGAATGTGGATGCCTTCCTCTTCCCAAAGCACTACATAATAACCTTATTCTGCCTAACTAAGTAAATACACTAAAAAAACAAGAAACTACCTCATAATACCTTGTGTTTGCTCCAAGTTCAAATAAAAACAATCCCGGCGAAATTCGTCCGCGACTCTGCACTTTCCATTCCACTCATATTTAGTTCAGAGAATCGACCCACATTTGTAAACAAACACTTTTACACACATCACTTTCACACCTTAGTCTCCATTTTTGTCTAATTTAATTATTCTATAAAATAAAGGCGCGAATCAACGTACATAACCTAAAACAATGCATACTCCAATATAAATAAACAATACTTGCAATATGTCAACATGGCCGGCACCTCTCTCGCTCGCTCACACACACACTCTTTCTCGGTCGCACATATTTACGCACTGTCATAGCATTCTAGCCCTTATTATTCCAATAATCTATGAAAAAACGCGGAAGAAGCTGCGCTTACGCTGTGGCGTAAGATTCTCCATATTTTTCATAGTAACGCTCCGCGCTAATAGACCGAGGTGAAAGGGATGTATACAGAGAAAGAGAAAAAATAGGAAGCTTGAGGTCTAGCAGCTTCCCCGGGCTAGACGATGCAACGAAGCGGCAACGTCCCATGAATTTGTTTTCGTTGATGCGCATAATACTATGTTTTGATTGGTTGAGGCGAAATTTGTGTTACCTATCGATGGAACGATGAGGCAACATTGCACGAATTTGTTTTCGTTGACACGCGGAAGAATAGATTAATGAGAGATTAGTGTTTTGATTGGTCTAGAGCGAATTTGTGTTTTCGATACACAGTTTTAAATAACCGAAAGTCTGTTATTGATAAATTGCCTAATTTACAGTACCTACGTGACGACTAAATGTGTTATAGATACCTAACTACGCTAATTGTTTTAGTCAATTTGCCAGGGTATGCAGATTATTACTTATTATGCAGATAATCTTATTTGCTTCTATGGACGTACCGCCCCTGATATTAATCCAGTGATGACGAGTATGCCGCGTCGGCAGTCGGTTTACCTTCAGTGAAGCCAAACTGCTGTTCATAAAAGGAGACTCCGCCCGGTACAAGTACGTAACTGTACTACGAGCCTCTCAAGCAGCTTGCGTAGCTTCGCTGATTGAAGAGATATTAATCTATAAGCCTTTGGAGCCTCCGCTATGCATCGTTGATATAAGGTACCGGTGGTAATTAAGTAAGAATATTACTTTAAATCTGAGTATAATGCACAATAATAGGACGTCAAAAACATATTGTTTACATAGCTTGTGTATGTTGCTGTAATGAATGGTGTAAAACATTTAAGAAAAATATAATTTTTAATAAGAAAATACTTTTTTCATTTTTTTTAACTGTACTTGTACGTTTGTACTTGATCCCTAGACACTTTTGATGTGTGTATATTATTATAATATAGCAGTTATGAGAATGTGACATATCTTGCAGAGATCTGATCAAATCTCTGTCAATTGTGTTATAATCATTAAGTGTCGCACAGCCATGATGATGCTTGCACAGATGCACAGCCGCGCGGATGTTTGTGATCTGAAGTATGGTTTCCGGTATAGAATATATAATTTTGATGTTTAGGGTCAGCGTGCTTCCGGCAAGGACTTGCTTTTGGCGCGCGATGAAGAACATGGTGTAATTTCAATAGAAAATGTAATCAATAAATCCGATTGATACTAGTAGGGTGGTTTTCGCCTAGTGTTACTGTGTCCTACAACTTGACCCGCTATGCCAACTTTCAATCTCTCAGAGCCTATTATTTATTTGTTTCCAATGTCAAATACCAACGTTTCCAATTTTTTTAACGTAAAAACATAAATCAAAAAGGCTGCATTCAGTAAGTAAATTTGAAAATGTTGGCATAGCGGGACAAGTTGCACGATTTTTTTAGTAAGTAGTAATTTTGGGGAAAATCGGCTGTGAGAGACTACGCCGTTTCAAATGGCGGCCGACTCGGTGTTGTATTCGGGACACCAGTTTATTCATAACTAGCTGTGTCCGCGACTCCGATCACTACGAACATGCGTTTGAACACCATCCTGCCTAATGTTAAGCAGCGATGTGGTCTACGATGGAGCACACTTGTTCATTGGTACCTATTCATCCGCGACGCGCGGAATAGTGTCTTCGGGCAGTTTTAATAATAATAATAATAAAAAAAATACACTTCACGCCTTTAATCCCAAAGAGGGGTAGGCACTTTGCACCAGAGGCACTTGCTAAAGCAAGTACCCACGGTTCACCAAGCGTATTTAACCCAACGTGACAGGGGGTGAGCCCATCACCGTTATAGGGTTCACAAACCTTGTGGTGTGCGGGTTTCATCACGATGTTGTCCTTCACCGTACGAGCGTTGTGTTGCGTACATAGGCTCTGAAAAAGAGTCCCATGGTACACGTCCTGTAGCCGGACTCGAACCCGGGACCTCCCGGTTACAAGTCAAGTATCCGACCAACTGGACCACAGACGCTCTTAAAGTTTTAATAATTAAGGCGAAATATTTGACGAATATGATACGTACACTGTTTCACATTTTGTAGATACTTCTCCGTTTTTGGCACTACAATTCATTTTGTCACTTTTGGTTTAAGGATGGTGGATGAAGATAAGATAGAGGATGGATGAAGGATAGCGGAAGGTAGCATGAAAAGTACTTACTCAAAACCGGAGATTTTTATTGTTGACAAAAGTGTGTTTCTTTATCCAAAAATTCAGACTACTTGCCTTTTTCCATAAAAGAAATATAACATCCCAAAAAACAAATTGTCATGTGGAAATTTATTGAATTATATATTTCAATCGAACTCCATTCATTCACTTCAACTTACATTGACCGTTGACCACTGAGCTATCGGCGTATGCAAGAAGCGTGTGAAATAATCCATCTGTATTTTAATGTACATTTCACAATATTATGTGCATTTTATCTGTCCTCAAGGAATTTTGGGATACGTTTTAAAAGCATGTATCTCCAGAACTCTGAAAATAAAAGAAAATTTCATTACGATACCTTCAGCCATTTGGAAATTGTCATTTTTGGACGATCCTACGGGTCGCCGTATAAAAGTTAGCCTAAATCTTATTGAATGAATAAATGCGTTTATTTTCCATAAAGTTACACATACAATATATAAATACAGTACGTTGGTCATAGATTAGGTAAGTATGCTATACAAAATTAAAATTCATACGATACCTGAACTAGGCAGTGCCTGCCTCTCAGGTAAGGGCTCTTCTTATGTAGATAAATAAGTATTGCATGAATAATTTACTGCCATGTTTATAGGTACAATGTTTATTTTTTTGTGACTAGGAGGATCGTAAAAATATATAATATTTATTCCATCATAATACCCATGTTCATTTTCCAATAACTTTTAAGAGTGCTTCTGTTTCGTCATAACATAAGGTAGCTAAGAATTTTTGTAATTTTTGTTTGACATTATTCTTTTTTAGATTATGTATAGATAAAGTGTTTTCCAATCTTTATCTTTAAACGAGCAATTCTTGTATATATATATATATATATATAATTGGAATCTCGGAAACGGCTGCACCGATTTCCATGAAATTTGGTATGTAGAGGGATTTGGGGGCGATAAATCGATCTAGCTAGGTTTAATTTTTACAAAACATCTTTCCAACCGTGTTTTCGGGCATGAAAAATTGCTCAAATTGTTAATACGACTCTTACTGACATCTATTGCCGAGTAGTAATACTATGCTATACGTAGGATGGTGCGGGGACGTTTTGGTTTTGAAGTAACTAGAGATGGGGTTATGAAAAAATCGAAGGAAAATAATCGATTTTTTTACTTCGAGCGAAGCTCGGTCGTCCAGGTACTTTGTTATAAAGTAACATTCCCAATGGTTCAAACTTTTGTGAGAAATGAGTGCGACATCTAACTGTTTTAAATATTTGCTTTCGGCGACCTTTGGGTTCTTTGTAGGCAGCCTTTGAATACAGTTTGAGAGTCGATTGGAGAATAAAGAGCTGACGTACGCTAAGATAGCCTGTAGACTGATATAGATCTTTGGTTGGAAATGTTATTGGGTGGAAGTGCATTACTTTAAGAAGGCCTCGCTATTTTCGTCCAAGGGACAGGATAAGCGAAGCACACGCTCCCCCCACACAGTGATGCCGTAAGTTAAAATAGATTGCACCAATGCACTATATACTTGCTTCAATAACTTAGGATCAACAAGAGAGCGTAATGTGCATAATCTTACGAAAATGGGCATAAGCTTACGTATTCTACCCGAACACGTATATGTTGACTAAAAGTCAATCTTTCCTCTAAGATGAGTCCTAAATATTTGATGGACTTTACTTTCTCTAGTGCAGCACAAGAGCAAGGTCTGCTTATCCCACAGCATTCGTGAACATACAAGTTAAGCGATGTAGATGGTTGAGTTTTGGAGGTAATGCTAAAGGTCATACTTGGCGGTGTTTAAGCTGAGTAAATTATTACGTAACCAGTAACTCACACTATCTATATCCAGTTGTGCAGCTCTATGTGATTGTTCCCAATTTCTTCCCTTAAACATCAGTGCAGTATCATCAGCAAAAGTCACAATTTTTCAGTTATTTAATCGCAGGTTGCACAATTCATTAATGTACACCAAGAAGAGTGTAAGTCCTAGTATGCTGCCCTGTGGGACACCATAAGTCACTTTTTGATCGTCACTAGTGTGATTTCCTACTCTCACACACTGAGCCCTATTTGTGAGGTAGTCTTTTAATAAATCATTCTGAGTTCCTCGGACACCTATACAATCCATTTTTTAAGAAGCAGTGGGATGGAAATGGAATCAAAAGCTTTTTGCGGATCAAGGAAGACTGCGAGACAAGCTTCATTTTTGTCTAGTCCGTCGACTGGGACGTGACAGCATCAACAATAGATAAGTTATTTCGAAAACCAGGAAAGCAAGCCATGGACCTCCAAGAACTGCATAAGTTGTTTATTTATTAGTGGTTCCAAGATTTTTGACAGAGAGTAGAGATATCGGTCTGTAGTTGCTTATAACATTTGATGGACCTGATTTATGAATCGCTACTATGACTGAATTTTTAAATGCATTTGGAAATATTCCAGATGTCATGGAAATGTTGCATATATGTGCTATGGGCTTTGATAGAACAAGCACACTGTTTTTTAGTATCTTAGATGAGATCTAATCAAGGCCACATGAAGGGGTATTTTTGAGCAGATTAATCATTGATGAAATCTCATGCTCATTTGTCTCTAAGAGGGCAAATTAATTTGGATAGAGCAGACAGCATTATTATTTGCAGTGAGACTTTTATTATTGTTTGTGCTCTGAATATGATCGGCCAATTTTTGCCAACACTGGCAAAATATTTGTTTGCTTAATTTACAGAATTTGTAGGGGAATCAGAAATTGATAATATGTTATTTTTATTCGAGTTGCTAACCCTATTTGTGATTTTATTAATAACTTTACAAGTTTGCTTGATGCCAGTACTTGTTGCGCTTGAAAGTTCTTGTTTATGAAATTCAAGTTTAAGTTTACGCATTATTAGGCAATTAC
This sequence comes from Conopomorpha cramerella, assembly GCA_012932125.1. NCBI lineage: Eukaryota > Metazoa > Arthropoda > Insecta > Lepidoptera > Gracillariidae > Conopomorpha > Conopomorpha cramerella. The sequence continues at coordinate 12,325 of SJJU01002886.1, forward strand.
AGTAGTTCTTATATCGGCGTAATAGTAAGTGCTTTATTATCTGGATTTGATGTTGCTTTTCGGTGTAGTGAATCTCTGTTAGCAATACAGCGAAGTAACCCCGGTGTCATCCAAGGTTTCTTGATGACTTTGCGGCGAGATGATTTGATTGTTTCGTATGAGAGTATGAGGTGCCTTAGACGATACGTTTTGATCTCAGTTTTACCACAGTCATGATTGTGATTGACGGATTTCCTATCGTCTAAAATAGTGAATGATGTTTGAATTAGTATTAGTAGTCATTCCATAAATCATGACTGATGGAATTGAATGACGCTTGCATGAGCGTCTAATGTCTGCCTATGAGTTTCGTTATTTTTATTAGTATCATAGCATTTGGTTAAGCTTATAGATATCAAAACTGAATTTTGATCCGTTATAGAATTGTTGAGGGCAAGTGTGATAGAGGTGTGTGTTGGTTTTATCATCATATGATCAATGCATTTATTGTTTCTAGTTGGAAAGCTATGTGCTGAAAGGAGACCATAGTACGCTAGAGTTTCAAGATAGGCTGGTGCTCTTTGATCAAGCGAATCCGGTTTAATATCAATGTTCAGATCTCCAAGTAGTATTATAGTCTTGTAAATTTGTAAGGAATCAAGGATATATTGTAATGATCTTAGAAACGAGTCAATTGATACAAAAGAGGGAGATCTGTACACGGATATTATTGCAGTATGGTCCTCCACAACACACACTAAACAAGTAGCATCGGCGATATTTGGTTCATAACAATGACATTTAATATTACTTTTGATATAAAGTATTACACCATCGCTCTTATTGTAGTTTGTTTCCGAAGAAAATCTTTGTTAAGTTTGGAAGATTTATATTGTCATTGAGGGCAGCCAACATTCGGTCAACTTTGTCCTTTCCAGGTCAATTACTAAAGTTGTTTGAGATCGATCTTATATTTTGTGAGAATATTTTAGTGTATTTGATGACTGTTGTATATATTTGGTACTTTCGTCAGAGTTGCATCTAAAATCTGATATCTTAAGATCATCAATGTCATTTATTATATTAATTGTGTTTTGTCGCATTATTTAAATGCTTATACTTAAAGTGGTCGGTCTTTGAGCTGGTGTTGATTTTGTTATAAGTGTTAACTGCAGATAACATAGATATTGATACGAAAGGTAAATTGTATGACTGGTAAAAGTAATTATAAATATCGATATCGTAGAGGAATTGATAAGCTACCGCGTGTAAAACGAATCCCGGGAAGTTGTGGGTTTTATCAAAAGATAGTGTAGTTAAAAAGTAGTCGAAAACTTATATTTGGGAAATTGTAATTATGTAGGTATGATGATGTGTTTTTTATAGTAAATATTTAAGTAACATGCAAAAGAGGACTAACGAGGATACTGTGTTTTAAATCTAGTCATTTGATATTGGACGCAGAAGTCTTCAGGGCACTAAGGTGGGCTTCGTTTTTCACTCTTATGGGTTGGAGACCTTCTTTTTTACGCAAGTATTTCCTTCCATTTGAAGACCAAGCAAATTCGTATCCTTGGAGTTTCGCAAAGTCTCTTGTCAAGAAGAGCAACCTCCTCATTTTAAGATTTTAGGAGGAGTCAGTAAATCAGATATGTACATATTCTGTTGAGGTGTGATATGTATTCCAATGTAGCTTGTATTCAAATTTTCCGTTGCATGTTTTTAATATATTTTCTTGCAGAAAATATTTTCTTGCAGAAAATATTAGTTGCGATTTTATAAGTGTATTATTGAAGTCGATTGCAATGGACGAATTTTATTTTCAATTTTCGAAAGCAGTCTATAAACGTTATGGATATCTTAAAGCTGTAAGGTGATGTTCATTGTCTCGCATAGCTTATTCATGTACTTGAATAAATCAACTTTGGATTCCTTGGTCTTTTTTGGGACATTTCGAATTTCAATACATGTTTTCAGTGAATTTATTTCAATGTCATCCAATTTACCTTCTATGGTCGATATTTGTACCAAGATATCGTTTTTTTCCTTTTCCATTGAAAATATTTTTGAATCAATAGATTTTATGTCCTCGGATGTGATTCATATGTGATTCATAGACTTTTCAATATCTTTATTTGTAGATTGAATATGGTTGTTTTGTTGAATTATAGTCATCATTTGCTCTTGTATTTTATCAAGGCGATTATCTTGATTTGAAATAAAGTTGTTCATCAGAGACATTATGTCACTCTTGAATGAATGAATATCCTCAAATTCGTCACTACTACGAAGTCTTTTACATCTTTGAGTGATATTGATTGGTGCATCCAATTTTGGTACATCTGAATTATTTGGTTCCGAAGAGGAAAAATTCCCGAGCGAGCCGTGTGCGAGCAGTAGTAGCCATTTTAAACTATTTCGTAATATACCTGGTCAGTTTTATGGTTAGATTGAAGCGCACAATGATAGTCTTCAAATTCGTGTAGCCCGATATTCACTGGTAGCCTGCGACACGTCTGCTCGTTTCTTGATCCACGGATGAGTTTCATAAAGGGATTATGGTAAAAAAAAATCTCTTTCTTCAAGTCCGGCCCTGTTCTCGCAAAATTTGCACAATTTCAAGTCCAGCCCTGTTTGCAACGCGTAGCTGCAGCGGCGGCGGCGGCGGCGGCGGCGGCGGCGGCGGCGGCGGCGATGAGAGCACGAGGGCAATTATATTACAATTATAAACAATTTTAATTTCGTTTTCTATTTTATTTACAACTAGCTGTCCCGGCAAACATTTGTTTTGCCATAATAAGTTGCCTTTGTACCCCGTGTATTGGGAGAAATACAACTGGTAGATGCATAAAAATAGATAGTAGCCGATTCTCAGACCTACTGAATACGCATATAAAATTTGGTGAAAATCGGTAAAGCCGTTTCGGAGGAGTATGGCAACGAAAACTGTGACACGAGAATTTTATATATTAGATATAATCAAATGTAGACGGTAACATTCTTGCATATTCCTTGAATAGCAAAGGGTACATACTTTAAATATGAGTTTTCTGACAAAATAATTCGACGGAGCCTAGACATGTTTGTTGGAAAACGCAACTTCACGCGAAGTGTCAAGTTCAGGCAGGACACTCCATCCGATCCGTACCGGATCGCAGTAAATCCGCACCGCATCGTATTCGCAACCCATCGCATCAATTTGTTCACTGAGGAGTAGCGTTACACGACTGTCTCGTTTACGCACTGGAGTGAGCGGGTGACCCACTGTGGGAGCTGGATAGCAAACAATACGAGCAAACACACTATTTAATTTAATTTATGCAATGTTGACCCCTAAACCTGCACTGAATTCAAGGTTCGGAATATAGAATGGCATAAACTTTACTGTTATTTATTATAGAATTTATGACAGAGCCTCGGGACACGTCTGCTTTGTATGAGCTGTCTGGACGAAGAGTGTTATTTTATTATTAATGTAGTTATTCCAGTGTATAAGGTATCTACGTGCTAAATTTCATCAAAATCTGTCCAGCAGACGGAGAGAGAGAGACAGACAGGATTTTTTTTGCGGCTTCTGTAACGACAAATTAATTGGTTGACTGGTAGATAATTCTTAGGTATTAAGTCTACCCTTTGTACTTTTAGTACAATAAAGTATTAAATAAATGAATTGATATACTCCACCGGTTTTTTTGTAAAAAGAAAAAATTTGTACCCTTCTTTTTTTTTGTTGACGGGGTGAAATCTCTTCGGATACCCCGTCGTCTGCGGGGGAGACGACGAGGTTATGTGGTGCAGCCACTAAAACCCCCCGATGATTTCTACGCGCGAAAGAGCCGGTGCCCCCGGGACACCCTGAAGAGTACAACATTCAGGGGGGCACCGGCCGCCCAGGGCCTGCTGCAAGGTGTTAAGCGGGCCCTCTACCCTGCGGGGACGGTGAAGGCGACGGTGCCGAAGTCACGTGGGACCGTCGCCCTCGATGGGAGGCGGTGGAGTAATACTGTTAATTTACCGACCCTCCCCAGTGCCCTTTTAGTCGCCTCGTACGACAGGTAAAGGAAAACCGCAGCCCTATTCTTACGCCTGCGCCCGGAACTGCAGGGCTTTGGACCCTGAAAAGTTTTATTATAAGTATAGATATAGATTTTTACGTAGTGAGATTTGGTGGGTGCTACTCGTTAAAAATTCTGTAAAAATATT
>SJJU01002887.1:0-22943 GCA_012932125.1 Conopomorpha cramerella
CTTCGGTTTCGAGTACTTTTCACGCCACCTTCGGCCAGGACATCACCACTCTGGTCTGTATATGTCCTTCTGGAGCGACCTCTACTCACCCGGCACATCACCCATATAAATCTCTTTCGTCAATCGACTTTCATCCATTCTCTCCATATGCCCATACCACCGAAGCATGCCCTTTTCAATGTTGGTCACTACGTCTTCCTTCAAACCGCAACTTTCCCTTATCACACTATTCCTTATCCTGTCATTCAATGTCACGCCTTTCATGCTCCGCAATACCGCATTTCTACGGCATTGACTTTACTTTTATGCTTCTTCTGCCATACCCAACTTTCACTCCCGTACATTAAGGTAGGTGCCAGTACAGCGTCATGGACAGCCAATCTTGCCTTTTCGACATGAATTGGCTCTCCATAACACTGCGAAGGGCACCGTTAACCTTATTACCCGCACTCACTCTTCTTTCAATATCTTTTTTTCCCTAAAAATAGCAAATATTTTTTTACAACAAGATTTTATTGGATTTGTATTTATAATTGAATAAAATGGAAGAATTACCCGTTTTATGTTAAAACAATGTGAATTTTCACTTTTAAAGTGTATTAGTGAATATTTTGTAAAATTTCTAAACGGAACCGAAGGTCATGTATGAAAATATGTATGAATGTAGATGAAGCAAAAGGGGTATGTCAGGACCGTGACAAGTGGAGATCTGTAGTCTCTGCCTACCCCTCTGACTTAAACGTAACGTATTTTTTCGTGCCTCCATTCATACTTGCGAATCCCAAACTTTGGAACGTAACGTAAATGCGAGCTGGGCAGCGATGGTTCGTGCTAGACTTGCTGGAGTCACGGAAACGACGGAATTACGACTTGTGTGTGTGTGTGTGTGTGTGTGTGTGTGTGTGTGTGGTGTGGTGTGTGTGTGTGTGTGTGTGTGACGGACGCTCGACGCTGCCGCCGCCGCCACCGTCGTCGTCGCGGTCGATACAATTCACTAACGAGAAATTCACATCTACATTATGTAATTTGGACAACGACAGTGACAAATCCATTCAAATGTTGCAAATGGGAGAGGAACTGTGTCTGTCTAGTTTTCACGGCTAAATAGATTTAAATGAAATTTGGTATACAGATTGTTTAGAGTCTGAGCAAGGACATAGGCTATTTTTTAATTAAAAAAGTTTATTAGTAAAACAAAGTTTTCCCGACTGGACCCATTTAATTTTCTTTCTGTGCTAATTATTATTAAAAAAAATAAGAAAAATTCACGGAAAGTTGTACTAAGATAGGACAATGTCTGACATGTTCACTACTATTTAATGAGTAACATTCACACCTCTGTGACTCCAGATGAAAGTATATAGGTACTTTATGTTTATAATAGTCTCCCTTGATCGTTTTATACCTATACATGTGTATTTCTCTTTAGAAAATATCTTATTACGAGGGTCATGCCAAAAGAAGTTAGATACTCTATGGTAATGATCGATACTGGCCAGTAACCGTACTGTAAACAGCTCTCGTTCCACTCACTACCTGTGCGAACGTTATCACAATAGGTATATGGCTATGTGTAAAGCGAGTAGTGGCAGAGAGATAACGACCGCAGCGCACAACACGGCAGAAATTGGAAACAAATGCGGATGATCAGCTGTCAAGTGTTGATTGCAGTACAAAATCAAAGCAAAGAAATGAGCCATGACTGTTGTTGTGTTGTTAACTTTTTATCGTGTTTCGTTCTTACATGCTCGGCTAATACTAATTTATTGCCTTTTATCTCAGTTTGTGGTTGAAAACTAATATTAAGTATGTGTAATAGCTTCAAGCCCGGTTTTTATTATTATATTAATTTTACAAACTATTGAATAAATTACACTTAAATATTGTCAACAATACTATTTTAATATTTGGTTTTATTTATATTTGCAAAGAAAACTATGTTTACATTGTTATTATTTGACAGCTTCCGCAAATGTTTTAAACGCTACGCGCCACCGTTGCGCACATAGCCAATAAGCTGGTAGCCTTCCTTCCTACATTTAATTGAAGGTAGCCAGTTGAAATTATATTCTTCGACCGCCATTTTAAATCTTCGCATATTATTGCCGATTTTTTTCAAATAAGTGTCGTAATTTCCATGACCTTAGAACGCAAGGCATTTTTCCTACTGTACTGGCTTAGTATACAATCGCTGACTGCGGGAGACGCAGCAGTATGGGTACCTATAAGTTTAGCAAAATCTCATTGTGCATTGCGAAAGACACAACTGTTAGTTATTTATTAGTCAAGTTTGCAATTTCTGCCGTGTTGTGCGCTGCGGTCGTTGTCTGTCCGCCACTACACGCTTTGCACAAAGCCAATACACTGAACGTCATCTAGATAATATGTTACTGGTTTGAAATCCTGCTTTTAATTGGCGAGTTCCCGAAACAGAGAAGTTCTCGGAATGGCTGCGAGTCTGCAGGATATTCGCATTCGATTCCTTTCCTGGATTTCGAATTTCCTGCATTCTGTTGTGTTAGGCAGTGCCACTTGCTAAAGCAAATGCCCACGGTTCACTAAGCGTATTTAACCCAACGTAACAAGGGTGAACCCCGCGCCGTTATAGGGTTCACACACCTTGTGGTGTGCGGGTTTCTTCATGATGTTGTCCTTCACCGTACAAGCGTTGCGTTGCGTACATAGTGTAACGTTGCACTTTCACATTTATCGTTCTGTAAAACGGAACGTTTGGCAGAGAGAATCGGTGATTCAAATCTGTCGTTTGCCAAAAGAAAGACACTTCAGACGTCAAACCTGTCAATGGTTTGATGGATGAGAGTGAGGTTGTCGTTTTCGCCGGTCGACGATGGCGGATGCATACGAGCAAAGAAAACGCTAATTATTTAGTCTAAGGGTAAGTTCGTATGACATTGTGAATTGAATAAATGACGATAACCTCATTGGCAAACGACAGATTACCGATTGTGTCTTTGTTCCAGGGAATAATTATGCGACTGTAGCGCCGACATCATGCCTAGTGAGGGCCAAGTGCGCAGGAGCATTGTTCCCTAATATTGGGTAAGATCCCAAGGTATTCCTTGTGTTTTTCGATATCAATTTCCGTATTGTAAATCCTCCATAAATCTAACGAGTGTCTTTGTTCTTCCTACAGTTGTGGCCAAAAAGGTTATTGTTAACCTTCTACGTTTTAGATGGCTAGGTGTGGGCTGGGAGGTAAGAAATACAGTGTATCCTTATGCCGGTACTTATGCTGGTATAATTTCTAAGAAGGAGGGCCAATATAACCTGTCCTTTTCTTTCCAGGGATCGCAGGTATAGCCCACAGACTGGATCACACATGTATAGCCCACAGAGAGATCCCACAGATATCCAAGAGATACCTTGTTGGTAACGCGGTCTCGACGCCACGTTGCGTCGAATACTTGAACCCCTGCAAGGAGGCGGAGGGACCTCTCCCCGGACACCACTGCGCTGGCTGTCCGCGAGGAGGTATTTCTAGGCCCATCTCGGCAGGTAGAAAAACGGTCTAAACTAATTTAAGTATTAGGAATTTATACCTATAACATATTCAAGGAAGCAGTAACCACGAACCCCGACCCTGAGGTCAACTATATCTAACAATAAATGTTAAGGTTTAAATAAAACACTACAACCCCGGGAACTGAGGTTTTATTTCATTATTTCCTGCTCGGGTCCCCGGGTCTCATGAGTAAGGGGAACCCTGACAATAGGCTCTGAAAAAGAATCCCATTGGTACACGTCCAGCAGCCGGACTCGAACCCGCGAACTCCCGGTTTCAAGTCAAGTATCCGACCAACTGGACCACAGACGCTCTAATTAATTTTCATGCGTCCAATATACTTTGTTTCGACGTATGTTTCTTCGTACTTCGGGAGCAATCAATATATTTGTAGGTATTGACCGTCCTACCCACTTCCCCGGTACATTAAGTACCGGCATAAGGATACATATACCGGCATATGCATAAGGATGTATTTCTTACCTCCCAGCCCACACCTAGCCATCTAAAACGTAGAAGGTTAACAATAACCTTTTTGGCCACAACGTGCGCACTGTAGGAAGAACAAAGACACTCGTTAGATTTATGGAGGATTTACAATACGGAAATTGATATCGAAAAACACAAGGAATACCTTGGGATCTTACCCAATATTAGGGAACAATGCTCCTGCGCACTTGGCCCTCACTAGGCATGATGTCGGCGCTACAGTCGCATAATTATTCCCTGGAACAAAGACACAATCGGTAATCTGTCGTTTGCCAATGAGGTTATCGTCATTTATTCAATTCACAATGTCATACGAACTTACCCTTAGACTAAATAATTAGCGTTTTCTTTGCTCGTATGCATCCGCCATCGTCGACCGGCGAAAACGACCCTCACTCTCATCCATCAAACCATTGACAGGTTTGACGTCTGAAGTGTCTTCTTTTGGCAAACGACAGATTTGAATCACCGATTCTCTCTGCCAAACGTTCCGTTTTACAGAACGATAAATGTGAAAGTGCAACGTTACACTATGTACGCAACGCAACGCTTGTACGGTGAAGGACAACATACATTTTCAGCTTTTACTTGGTTTTTACACAAACTTTACGTGATTTTTCAAATTGCCTGGTATATTTCTATCACTTGTCATACATTTTTTGTTTTTTAGTATATGGACTTGGTCTGAAATAAATTGAATTATTATTATTATTATATTTCAATCTATTGTTTCCAATCCAGAAGTTCGCCTCGACCGCCTTTGCCAGCGAACAAAACGCTTTACTACCCGCAGGATACGAAGCCAGTTTGGCGCCTATACGGCCAACGTGATCGAAGAGAGCCCTCTGCATAACCTTCTTGCAGGACTTGGCAGCTATGTTGAAAGCTCTCTGTCGAATCAGAACGTCACTAAGGTTGGGGCACCGAATACTCGAAGCACTAATAACGTTGTATACAATGCTGTGTTGGTACCCAGTCTAACTGAATGATGATTCGATATTGAAAAGGAACCCCTTTTCAATATCGAATCAGTCACCGTGAAGTCACAGTAATCATGTGAATCACGTCACATAATTGTACGCGTTACACGTTGAACCGTGAAACGCTATTGATACAGCATGTCCATTTTATGCAGTATCAATAAGGTTTTAGGATAAACTAGTGGACGCCCCGCGATTTCATTCGCGTAGTTTAGTAGTAACTGCATCCTATATTTCAAGCGTCTAACTTGAGCGGTTTAGATTTTTCATACAAAAGTATTTTCCCGTTAATTCCCGGTCCCGTGGGAATTTCTTTCTTAGTGCACCGAACGGTACCTAAGCTACGTTCGTTCAAATTTCAAGTGCCTAAGTTTAGCAGTTTGGGCAGTGCGTTGATATGTCTGTCAGTCAGTTTCTATTATAGGTAGTAGAGAAAACAAATAAAATCAAAATGCTCCGAACTGCTAAGCTATCAGGAGTTACACGTGTTATTGTGAGTCAACCATAAAAGATAGACATAATAATATGCTGTTGATATATTTTAGACAATTTTATGTAGAATATTTCCGTCATACATGATTTCTATGTAAGTTTAACCATTAAGGCTTCAAATGCGACTCACTACTCTGCTCCTGTTGATTGTAGCGTGATGAAAAGTATTCTATAACCTGCCCAAGAGTATGAAGAATCATTATACCAAGTTTCGTTAAGATCCGTCGAGTAGTTTTTGTTTTTATAAAGAACATACAGACCGACAGACAGACAAAAAAATTACTAATTGCATTTTTGGCATCAGTATCGATCACTAATCACCCCCTGATAGTTATTTTGAAAATATATTTCATGTACAGAATTGACCCCTCTACGTAAATCGGTAGGTAATATGATGACTTCTTAAAATAGGTAGGTACCTACAAAGAAAAGACAAATTGTCGCCTATCAAAACTTTCTTGCCGTCTTTTTTGTCCAAAAAAGGTATAACTATAGTTTGTATCCAGTCCTCAAAGGTGCCGCCATCAAACCATCCTGATGAAGATCTGTTATACCTTGCATTTTGCGGACCTCCCATTGTCCATGAATCATAAAGATGACTTGCCTCGTAGACGACATACGCTGGAAGTAATTCGCCATCAGCTGTCGCCGCCATCATCAAAGATATAGAGCCTTTTGTGATTTACTACACTTTCCGGGTACTTACATCCACGCCTTACAATAACCTTTTTTCGCCCCGGATCGTCTGTTAGATTAGTTTCTCTCCAGGAGTGCAAGTAACAATGGACAGAGTGCCGTTGTACAAATCCAAAAGCGGACAACTCCAACACTCCGATCCAGGGAGTAAGTAGTGGAAATAAAACGTTTACACTTCATAGTGACAACGTTAATACTCAAATACCTATTGTCAGCGTCACGTAAGAAGCAAATTTTGACAGGTCGATTAACTTGCGTGACCTGAACTGATAGTGTTGTACAATATTGAAAATATTCTATTTATTTTAGAATCGATTTATGAGAAATGTTTTGGTACCATAAATTATAGTCGTCATAAATATTTTATAAGCAACAGACAATGCATTCAAGGTTACGACAAGATGAAACCTATTTGTTAGCCGTTCATAATACCTGCTGTAGAGCTTATTATATTTATTTTACATATAAGTGTGTAATCGAAACGTTGCCGATTCATGAACAAAAAAAATCACATCTCTATTAATTGATGACAACGAGCTAAGAAGCAATAGGATGTGCAACGCTGAGATACAAATGTCATCGCCATACATTTGGTTGTCAGTCACATGCATTCTAAAAATTGTTCATGGATTTATCAATGTGTCAGAATTTGCTTCTTAGCTGAGGCCGACTATAGGAACTAGACTAAAATATTGGAAGAAATATACATACTTCGTAGAGACATTTCTCGGAACAAAAGAAATTACAAAGAGTCACATTGAAAAAAAGAGAAAACGAATTGTTGGCCGTACGCAAACATTTGGAGGTAGTTATAGAACGCGCTTCGATAGCCGACGAACTAACGAAGGAAGTTAAAACGCTTAAGTATAAAGTACTAGAGTTTGAGTCTTATAGTAAAAGTAGTAAATCTCTAGTAAAAATCATTTGTCAAAGTAGCGAGCAACAACATCGAGAAAAAAACTGGTCCTGCGAAGCGTGCGCCACCTATAGCGCCGGATCAGAACATCACTGAGGTTGGGGCCACAAAAATTGAATTTGCTCAAAGTGCGGCAACGAGATCAGCCAGGGATGTGGATCAAGTTATTAAAATTGTGAAAAACAACGATGCCAGAAATATTAAACAAGATGCGTGGAAGAGCGTCTGTGAAAGTGTGTTTGCAAATTTCCAAGACAAAGAAAACAGTGAAAAAACAAAACTTGGTAAGTACTTTTATTTCTACAACAATACAATCAATTCATATAAGTATGAATAAAATAGCGTGCGCGCGTGTAAGAGGGCTTCTAGAATGTGGCGCGCTATTCGTACTTCTATCAATAAATGTAATTCAGTGCAATAAAGTGTACAGATTAGACTAATGTCGTGTTTCTGACCTATTTTGATTTTCTTATAAATGACATTCACAATTACTTTGTTTGCTTAAAGCAGAATTATGTTTTTTTTAATAAATTACGGTTTTTACTTATTTCTGATATTTTCCTATCCCCATTATTTATCTTGAAGTACCTACTGTATCTCTATTTAGAACTAAGCAAGTATTCCTTTTTTTAATGTAAAAAGGTGCAAGAGATGCAAAATAGACCGAACCAGTTGGGTGAGGCTATGTCGGATAAGTTTGTAATTACCAAGGTGCTCATGTCTTTAGCCAGTCCTTACAAGCATTTTATATCGGCGTGGGAATCTGCTCCAGACGACAAGCAGACTTTGGAAAATTTGGTTGCACGACTTCTAGTGGAGGAAGAACGACTTCGAGAAAAAGGAGAGATAACGACAGAGTAATCTGCATTTTCTGCGCGAAAAATTTTTGACAATAGTAATATTAGGTGCTATAAGTGCAAGAGATTTGGGCATTTCCAGAAGGATTGTTGAAGTGGGATGAATGTTCCCACTAGCCCGGGTAAAAAGTACGGAGGAAACTATTCCGGTGGAAATTATTCTGAGAATAGAGGAAGGTTTGGTAATCAGTAAAAACTGTTTCTATTGCAATAAACCAGGACATAACAAGGTTGACTGTCGATTCAAAAATAATAACGATCAGAATGCGTTTGTGATGCTGAAAGATAAGCGGTATAGCGAATATTTGGTTGGTGGATAGTGGTGTTAGCCAGCATATGTGCCGATACCGAGTATTATTCGCGGATTATACAGCACTGGAATATACATCGGGTATATTAGGAAATGGGATATCAATTGACGCATTGGGCTGTGGTCAAGTGACAGCACAAGTTCTTGATGGCAAAGGTTGGGTCGAAACATCTATAAACAATGTTTTATTTGTTCCGTCACTGGTAACGAATTTATTCTGTAAGATGTGCCATAGACCGAGGATATGTCATGGTGACTAATGACAGATGTTGTTTGTTTACAAAAAACAAAGTATGTGCTATTGCAAATCGGGTACGCGACTTGTATTAAGATGGGATATAATTATAATACTGAAAGACCAAGTGTAGCGTAGGCGAGTTTGATAGAGTCGCATGGTAATTTGTGCACAAGAATATGCAAACTGTTAAGAAATTGCGGGCGAATAATAGCATTGAAACCATGGGTAATGTACAATGACATTTTAGTAATAGACATGTTACTCTCATACTAAACCACTCAAAAAAGTGAGACCCACGAATAGACGTCAGGTTGTTTACAGCACAGATTGACATTACCGACCGCTGTCAATAAGTAGTTTGAAATGCTGCTGGGACAGGGGAAACGTGGTGTTTATGGGTCGTTCTGTAATTTACTGATGTGTAAAAAAAAATTGGTAAATAAAATTTTTATTTTTTAATTACAGTAGATAGGTGTCAAGTACTTTTGGTGTCGTTACTTCTGTAGTAAATAATAATCTAAGTTTCCTGTTCATACAAATAAATGAAAAATATATTTATCAACTTGGTGCACACTCTGCACCTCTATCTATAAAGCGCAGTCAGACTTTACTTAGTCATGTTATTTGTTAGAGTGACAGTTTTAGGCAAGATTTTGACAAAATAAAAAATTTGGCTTTTAATCCTTTCCATGCCATTTAAAACGGGAAGAATGATGTCGCCCGTTTTTTTTATTACATTTTCGGCTATAATACTTATTTTAAATACGTTGTTAAGAACCGCTGAAAGTATTTTAACATTTCCAGCAGCTGCAATATTCGATACCTACCTATCAAAATAATATTCTTCAAATGTACATTACTATGCTATATGCAAGTTTGTAAGGAAGGGAAAAGCACAGTAAATGAAATTGCTGCCTTCACCAATCGCCGCTTTATTTTCGTAGTAATAATGTTAGTTTCATGTGAATGGTTGGAAAATACTGCAACAGAAGCAGGCGGTATCCATTCGTCTTCGCATATTTCTATGGGTATGACCTGAATCTGTAGGTCAATAATGAATAATATGGAAAGAAGCACAACTGTCCACGTACCTATCTATATCTAAAACGCCTTGGGATATTTCACTTTCTGTCATACAAAAAAGTGCAACCAACGATGTCCAAATGTTTTTTCCATGATTACTTACCTATCTACATACATACGCACGACGATGCTTTATCTGTACACTTTGTACCCTCCCTCCCCTACACCAACTGCAGGCCTTTATCGTTGTACTTTTCTTTTCTAAATAAATTTAAACTATCTGTCTCTTTCCAAACAATGGCGATGACATATAATTATTTTGGAAAAAATATTATCTAGAAACAATATTTTCAATTAACTTAGAAGTATTAGAAAACATTTGGAGTTTTTTTCGGATTTCTGGTGTAGTTTGTGCAATGTCGGAATACACAGGAAGGCATGATATGTTCTGTTGACTGCTTTTTTTTTCAATTAAAAGGACCCGATGCGTGCAGCGCGAAAGCTCTCGTAGGACACTGTCAACTTCACCGGGTAAAAGGCAATTGACTTACATCAGGGGTACCCAATATTGATGCTGAGTAACGTATCTACGTCAAATATACTATATAATATCATTGACATTGATGTACAGTTTTTCGGGCTAGATTTCTGCCTCCCACTGTCCACCATGTTTCACGTGTTGAGGACAATAGATGTTGCGGACCGCAATGTAGCAAACGCAAATGTTCATTTCGAAAGATTATCACTGCGAGTCCGTGTTCACCACTCAATAGCATGGGATGTTTTTTATTGTAATTGAATGTTGAAGCGTTTTCTAACCTACCACCGACTCTAATTACTTTCGCTTTATCAATAAATAAATTTAGACCGTTTAAATGTTTTGATTTAATCGGTAGGTTTCGTTTTAATGTGTTGTACACTTCGCGAAAACATTGTATCTGTGAAATGCGGGTTAATTGCACAGCGGCCACTTCCAATTCACTCACTGATAAGCCACCGGTTTGACGGGATTGTTTCTGTGTGCGTATATTATGTTTGAACCTCAAGACATAGGCCATCACACGTTGCGCGCGAACAAAACAAGAATAATTATTAATATCCAATACCATAGTTGTCGGATTGTTTATTAATAACACTCGCGTGTCAGTTTTGGTTTCAGGTAGATTTAATGTTTCAGGGATGTAATTAGAGGGCCAGTTTCGTTGGTCGGTCGTATGTAAGAAAGTGGGACCGTACCACCATAAATTACAATCATACAATTCGGTTAAATTACATCCACGAGAGACCAAATCCGCGGGATTTTCTTTGCTTGGCACGTGACGCCAAAGGCAATCCTTAGTCAATTCATTTATTTCTATCACCCGATTTTCTACGAAAACTTTAAGCGAATGAGGCGGTAAGCGGAGCCAGGACAATACTATAGTGGAATCTGACCAGAAATATATATTATTAAAAGATATACGCATGGACGCTTTAATTTTGTCATACAATCGCGCGGCTAACAACACTCCACAAAGTTCAAGTCGTGGTATTGTGATTGTTTTCACAGGGGACACCTTGCTTTTTGAACATAGTAACGACACTTGTATCGTTGCGTCATTGTCCGTACCATACGACCGGACGTATGCACATGCACCGTACGCGCTTTTCGAAGCGTCGGAGAAAATGTGAAGCTCCCGGACTTGAGCCTCCCGGCCTATGACGTTGCGAGGCACGCGTAATGAATTTAGGCATTGTAACGAGTTAATAAAATGCTCCCATGATACTTTAATGGTTTCCGGTATCGTACTATCCCAAGATAGTTTTAGAAGCCATAGGTTTTGCAACATGATTTTAGCAACAATTATCACTGGCGCAAGTAAACCTAAAGGGTCATAGATTTGAGAAATAATTGAAAGCATTATACGTTTTGTTAATTTTTCAGTACATTTGAAACACTCGATTTTTGTAGTGAAATGTAACTGATCGCTTTCGTTGAGCCACCCAAGGCCTAACGTTTTATTTTGACAAAATTCGCCTAGTGATAATTCCTTGGACATGGCAGTGGTGACGTCATAGTTTAAAGTCCACTTTCGTAATGGAAGTTTTGCTGAGTTCAGCACTGCAGACGTTTTTTCCGATATTTTAATTAATGTTTGCAAATCGTCATGGCCGTGAATGTAATCATCAACGTAAAAGCTATTTTTTATAACATCGGCTATGACATCGTCACCGCATTCCGCGGCGAGTTGATGTAAACAACGAATGCTTAGAAAGGGCGCAGACGCAGTTCCGTAAGTAACCGTATTTAATTGATAGACGCTAAGAGGTTCGTTTTCGGTTTCGCGCCAAATTATCAGTTGCAAGTTGCGTTGATCTTCTTGCACTAATATTTGCCTATACATTTTCTCGATGTCCGCGAGAGCAACATAACGTGATTGACGAAATCTTAATAGAATGGCGAAAATATCGTTTTGTAAGGCAGGGCCAACGTATTGAATGTCGTTTAATGATTTCCCGGAATGTGTCGTCGCGGCACTCGCATTAAATACAACGCGTAGTTTCGTAGTACTGCTACTTTCACGGAACACCCCGTGATGCGGCAGGAAGTAACACGGCTTATCGTATTGGTCAACTCGCGTCATGTGACCTAGGTCTTGGTACTCTCGCATAAAACTTGAGTACATAGCTTTTAACTCAGGCGCTTTATTAAGTTTTTTCTCTAGTGATAAAAATCTAGCTTTAGCCGTTTCGAATGAGTCACCGAGACAATCAGCTGATTCGCGAAGTGGTATGCGGACTACGAATCTACCGTCTTTGGTACGCTTAGTAGTACGAATAAATAACTCCTCGCATTTACGTTCATCTCCCGTAAGTAACGGCTCTGGAGCCACCACTTCTTCAATTTCCCAGAATCGTTTTAATTGTAAATCTAGCGTTTGAGTAAAGTTACACTGAACTTGCTTAATAGGAATATTAAGTTGGTAAATAGGACCGGATAAAATCCAACCTAATTTAGAATTTTGTAAAAAGGGCCCGCTGGCTAACCGTATTCTATCATCGTGTAATAGCTCCCAGAAGATGTCAGCACCTATTAGTAAGTCAATCTCAGATGGAATGAAGTATGACGTGTCTGCAAGTTGAATATTCTGAGGAATTACTATGGCACTTTCATCGATAGGTATCGATGGGAGGTTCGAAGTAATACACGGTAAAACTAGACACTTTAGAATCGTATTATAAGCACTCGATTTTGAACGCATTCGTATATTACACATGGAGCTTGATTGGGTAACAGTTTGACCTACTCCAGAAATTCGTATAGTGGACTGTACTTTTTGTATATTTAAACGCTTAAACAGTTTGTCAGAGATCAGAGAGTTTTGACTCCCGTTATCTAACAACGCTTTAACTGTTATGTAATTATTGTCTGCATCGGCTACTTCGACTAGTGCGGTGGACAATATGACGCTTTGACATAACGAATGAATTTGCTCCTTATTCGCATTAGTACTAGGATCATAATTCAATGAGCTTAAGGGAATCGTATGCAGGACAGTAGACGCTGCGATCGAGTTCTGTGGTGTTGCTGAGTCATGCGCATTGGCAACAAAAGAGCTACTTGTTGAACTGTTTGTCGAATAGTTCTGGTTTTCCGTGTGAATTAAGCTATTGTGCTTACGTTGACACTGTTTGCAAGGTCCGAATCGGCATGCTTCGGTTGCATGCCCTGATCTGAGGCAATTACGACACAAGTTTTTCTCTTCGACTATTTTTAATCTATCATTTAATGAAAGGTTAAGGAATAGGTAACAAGTAAACAGGTGGTGATTACCTTTACAAACGATGCACTCACGTTTCTTACGATAATCGTTTTTCGAAACATTACGCGTCGCTGCCGCCGCCATGCTACTTGTATTGGATAATGACAAATGACTGAAACTCGAATTATGCGATTGTTTTATCGATTGTTTGTTTTGAGCAGATGTTATTTTATTATTATTATTTGTCCCACTAGCGTGTATCATCTCGAGCATGTCCGCGCGACCTCTTAAAAAATTTAGAAAATCGTCTAATACTAATTTACTATTTAGAAAACAGTGTATTTTTATAGTTTTCCCATTCACGTTCTGAATTAGGATCAAGTTTCGACACACACAGATAAATTACAAGGGTGTCCCACTTATCTGTGGGTTCACCAAGTGTACTTAAAGCGCGTAAATTCCTAAGGATTGTGTCTATTAGTTTTCGAATTAACACAGGAGATTCTTTTACTATGGATTGAGCGGTAAACAAGGACTTGATGTGATTGTGCACTAAAAGTCTTGTGTTATGGTAACGATTTTCTAATAAATCCCACGCGTGTGAGTAGTTAGCCGCGGTAAATTCCAGTGCGCTGATTACTTGTAACGCGGATCCTGAAAGGGATGATTTTAAATAATGGAACTTTTGGATAGCATCCAGGTCAGCACGTTTATGGATCATGGTCTGATACGAATTTTTAAATTCCAACCAATTATCATACGCACCATCAAAGACAGGAAGCTTTATGTCTGGTAATTTTATAACCGAGGAATTAGCACAACGTGATGGATTAGGCGTGTTGTTGGACCCGTCAGCGATATCTACTCGCACTAAGCACTTCGCCACCGACATTACTCTGAAGTATTGCTCTTCAAAAGTCTCGCGGTACTCGAGTTGACTGTTTAAATATGTCTCGTCTACCTCATTATCGATTTCATCCTGAATGCTAGAGAATTGACTGAAAATATCCAAAGCTGATTCTATGCGCATTGTTAAGTCAGCTTTTTGCGACTCGGATAACGTTAAATTTGCAAGTTTACTAACATGTTTCTCGAATGAGGTTAGCCTACCCTTGAGTATAGCCCTACGCTTTTTACAATGAACCAAATCAATTCTGACGGGATTATCAGTCGCGGGATCCTTATATTCCTCCGTTTCACTCATCCCGGCGGGTTATAGAAAGGCAAAAGGTACTTACAATTGCAGCTTCACCGCGACGCGTTATGAGATGTGGGTAGTCTGAAGTACAATGATACAGCAATCAAGGACTGGAAAACCAAAATTACAACACGGTATTAACGCAAATGTTGACTGATGGGCTAAGGAAAGGAAAGGAACACCTGATTTCGCTGATTCTTGAAGTTCTGCCTGCAGATCTTCAACTCCACTATGCGGCTCGAAGGTCCAATGTTTTAGCGCCCAGCTGCCTTCCTTAGATCCCTTTAGTTCTCCCGGTTGTGTAGTTCCCCAGGATGCGTAGTACTTCAATTATTAAGGCCGTTGACTTTAATTATAATCGTTTATTATCGAATATCACAAGAAGTAGGTTGCGTGTGTAGCTGAAGTTAATAGGAAAAAGAATACAAAAAAGAGTGAGATAGATACGTTAAAGAATGAATGTCAAGGAATGAATGTATTGGCGAGTGATTCAATATAAATGTTCATTCTTCTTAGTTTTCGCTTCCGCCGTCAGATGGCGCCAACAATATTTAAAAAATATAATGTACGTCCCTGTACCTCCATAGATAGGTATGTACGTGATAACAAACCACGCACAAACACATCATAATACGATTCACGCATTTCAGTGTTTTACTCGGTATATGTTGAATGTAAATAATAATCAATGTTGTAATAAATACATTTGAAAGGTTTTCTTTTTTAACAATACATTTCATTCAATTCAAAAATGCTTCTGTCTCTGGCGCTAGTGCAGAATTTTTTCATGAGAAAGGTATTTCCCAATCCCATAAAGCTGTAAATTTCCTAAGATACCCATATACTAAAAAAATCAATCCTCATACACGCGGTATTTGTTTTTCTATACAAAAGTTTTCCCACTATTCCCGTTTCCATAAGAATTTTGGAAAATTCAGTCATGGCTTCAATTTGCACTCAGTAAGGTATACGCATGATAAATTTCAAGCGTCTTTCTTACGTGGTTTAGATTTTTTCATTCAATATTTATCCCGTCAACTCCCGTTCCAGTAAGAATTTTTAAAAATACAGCCATAACTAAACTTTATATTTCCTAAGGTATGTGCGTGTTTGATTTCAAACTTCAAATTTACGCGATTTCTCATATAAAAGTTTTCCGCTAACTCTCATTCCCGTGGGAATTTTGCAATATCACGTTGTAAGTAAGCTATACGTTCTTTAAGGGTCCTGCGTACCAAATTTCTGCCATCTGTCTTACGCGGTTTATTTTTTTTCATACATTTTTTTTACCACTAACTCCCGTTCCCATGGGAATTTTCCAATAGCCTGTTGCACCGAAGCTTTTAGAATACTAAGGTACCTGCATCTCAAATTTCAAGCGACTACCTTTAACGGTTTAGATTTTTCATACAAACGTTTTATTCCGTTAATTCCCGTTCCCGTGGGAATTTCGGGAATCCCTTTCTTAGTGCACCCCTACGGTACCTAAGCTGCGTCCGTTCCAAATTTCAAGTCCCTACGTTTAGCCGTTTGGGCTGTGCGTTGATATGTCAGTCAGTCAGTCAGTCATTCAGTCAGCTTTTCCTTTTATATATTTAGAAAAGAGCAAACTTCTCAGTGAGCTGTCTTGAAGGATGTATTTAAGCCCGTCTACTGTTTCAGATTTTATTTTGTCAACTTCTCCGGTTTCATTATTATAGTAATCTATTTCTATACGTTGTGTTCTGTTGCTAAGATATTATGATTGGAACCATTTCAGAGAAATGCCACGTACTTATTGAAGTACGTGGCGAAGGCATTGGCCTGAGAGCTTACGCAAAATAATATTATATAAAACGCGATCATAGTCATATCGAGTAGAATGCCATCAGCGTGCATTTTGTCGTTTTAAATATTTAGTACATTGTTTATGTACTTAAATACAGCAAGAGTTGTGGATTTGGGTTTTCGGAAGCAGTGCTAAATAATGAAGTAAATATGTTGATACTCTCGAACTCTACTTTGAGCAAACGAAGTATTTGTCTTCTTGATTATACAGTTACTGTCCACATCCTCGTTTACACTTCCTTGAATAGTTACCGTGCCGCCCGATAAACTAAATTTTAATCTGCGTAGTTTTGAACTTTCAGAACATCTGTACTATGCTACCTCTTGGTGCGGCAGTCATGTTTCTCGTAATAGAATCATAATAACTATCAAATTAAAAAAACCCGATTTTTATGTCCGTATCGTGCCCTTTCATTTGATACACCACTTGAACATATTTGTATTAAGTCGTCTTTTCCTCCCACTTTCAATCCTCATAACTGTTGAATAAATTATCCAATTTTCATTTAGTAAACAGACGGAAAACAGACAGAAGTCGTGCTCTTTCACTTGACCCCAAATCAAAGGTAAATTTTTTATCCCCACTTTCAACCCCCATAACTTTTGTGTGGGTGAACAGAATATATCGATCAAATATAGCTAAGAACAGATCACAGTGGCGTGCAATTGGAGAGACCTATGTCCAGCAGTGGACAAGTATGGGCTGATGATGATGATGATGATGATGATTATGATAGCTAAGAACACGCTCAATCAAATCAGCTTTCAAGCAAAAAAAACCGCATTAAAATCTGATCATCCCTCTGGGAGCTATGTTGCCTCAGACAGACACATACTAACGCGTCAAACTTATTACACCCCGTCGTTTTTTGCGTCGGGGGTTAAAAAGAAGCTGCTACTAAATTACCAGTAACCCAGTAATAGGGGGTACACAAAATAATAAATATTGCTGTTAGGGGGAAAATTGTGAGTACGTGTGTGTTTTATTTCTTCACGACTAAAGGGCTAGAGCGATTTTTATAAAATTTGGCATGGACTTAGCTTACGCCCTTGATTAGAACAATGGCTATATTTTTTTCGAAATCCTAAGGAAACGAGACAAATCGCGAGTAACATTGCCGGCGTACAGCAATAAAATGACCTTGATTGAACTCTTCTTATCACGAGCTTTAAAAATTATAATCACACGCCGACGTTCCAGAATCAATGATCTTTAAATAATATAGTTTTTCACTAAGGTGTAGATTTATTTTTAATGTAAATTATGAACCATCGCAGAACTCTCAGATAATAAATCGCTCGTCGGCGAGCGATTCGAGCTAACCCACAGACATGTACCTACAGAATGTACACTTATAATACACTTTGCGATTCATCGTCCTCAAAAAAAAAAAATAGCATAGATATGTCTCCGATTTATTTTTGAATTTTCACTGAGATACAAAACATAAAAAGATTGACCAACAACAGGTTGCTTTTATTTATTTTTACGTTAAAATTTTGCAATTAGTTTTACTGTCCGCGAGCACAAATTATCCAATCCCACGATCGGTGTATGCATACTAACTGGAAATTAAAACAAACTGCTGGATAAAATATAGAACGGTGAACATAAAAAAAACACATAACGTATTCGCACATCGTTTGCATTCAACATTTACGTGCAGTCAGCCAAAGATCTGGTCTACCACACTAACCCCCTTACTTTAATTATACAACGGTTATTACAGGTCTACTTGAACCGGTTATTCCGTATTTGACATACAACTGACAAGTTAAGTTGAGCTTTGTGTATCTTCTAAATAGCAATTCCGCCATTATTGCTAAGGCCCTAAGATTGTAGACTCATATTTGAGTCATAAGACTAAGGTTAATTTCTTGTCACGATAACTCTTTTCTAGTGTTCTAGTGACACAGGAAGTATTTTTTTTTGTTTCAATGCATTTTGAACAAACGTTTGACCACTACCTGCCTGATGTTAAGCAGCGTTGGGGTCTACGATGGAGTGCACTTGTTCATTAGGTACCTATTTTATTTTTACCTCTCACTCGAAGACTCCGACAAATTATTACACATCCTGGCGGTTCGCACTATGAAATTAGAATTAATTCGCAAACCGTGTCAAAGTGAGCTTTTGTCCAATCGCACACATCACTCTATGTAATGTATTTAGGTATAGTTCGTGCATTTCGTGAATGCGCGCGTGAATGTTTGAACTGTCAACTAGCGTGTACTAATATACGGCTCACACATCTAAGGCCCATTCATGAAATGCACGAACTATAGGTACATACATAAAAACATCAAATATCTACCTGTAGTTATTGCTTGCATGATAGATTCGTAAATTATGCTAATGTTCAGAAAGATATGAGAGTACTAAGGTTTACATACCACGTGAACATAAAAATATTGGAACCATAAACTAGAAAAATTACTATCAGCCAGCTCGCGCTGAAGATATGACTATAATACACTCATACAAAGAGATTTATGCAAAGCGGTAATAATGGATTCTATGTATCAAAAATAAACGTTCTGTCAGCTAGCTTTGAATCTAGTTACGCCTTATTTTACTTTTTCTGAGTGTATATAAACTTTTGTAGGCTATTCAGCAGTGCGTCTGTGGCTTCAGTGTTGAGAATATTTAGTTCCCTCACCAAATGACACGTGTATAATGTAATAAGATAAGTATGAGTATAATAAATATGAGTAATTTGTTGAGGCAAATTACACACATCAAAAGTGTCTAAGGATCAAGAACGTTTTTAGCTCTAAAAAAATCTAATTTATTTAAATCAAATCTAATCTTCTGGATTGGTCTCCTACCTAGTTCCCCATGCCTGTATCAATTACTTATCACCACATTTTAAATAAATTATGAATGAATTCAGTTTTTGTTAAATATATTCTTGATTGCAATCTTCTAAAATGTGCTTGATCCCTAGACTGCCTAGACACTTGATGTGTGTATTTCATTCTGTAATAATATCCTTAGCTACTTATCCCCTTACGCGCTGTCACTAAAATAAAAGTTATTAACGCTCTACTGGAGTGTTCGACATACAACTGACGCGTTATGTTTAGCTTGTTAATTCTTTGAAATAGTTATTCCGTTATGATTAATCCTTATTATAATTAGTTACGTAAGTAATATCAGGGTAATGGCGTTTCTGGCTTAAAGGTATCGATTTTTTTCCCGAAAAACATAGTGAACATACGGGCAATACTTAGAAAAACTAAGAGGTTTTTACCATAAAAAGTACGATTCTACGGTTTGAAAAGCTCTGACATGATATGAGTTAACCAGTCCGAAACTACATCAAGACCTTTTTGAGTCGAGGATAAAAAACATTACCAGTTAGCAAGTGACCCGGTAGTAGCCACCGACCCCTTTGTGGCCATTTAGAACTTCAAATCGTTTTTACTAAGGCAAAGACAAATAATTTACTCTATAATTTACGGGAATAAAAGTATCTAATATTGGCAGCACTGATAAAGTTGACCGCTTTGATGTATCAAAAAAATTAAAATAAATACACTTCACGCCTTTAATCCCAAAGAGGGGTAGGCAGAGGCACTTGCTAAAGCAAGTACGGTTCACCGAGCGTATTTAACACAACGTGACAGGGGGTGAGCCCATCGCCGTTATAGGGTTCACACACCTTGTGGTGTGCGGGTTTCATCACGATGTTGTCGTTCACCGTACGAGCGTTGCGTTGCGTACATAAGCTCTGAAAAAGAGTCCCATTGGTACACGTCCAGTAGCCGGACTCGAACCCGGGACCTCCCGATTACAAGTCAAGTATCCGACCAACTGGACCACAGACGCTCACGCGATGTATCAAACTTCACTTAAATCCAACAAGTCATTATTTTTTGACGAGCGTCAATCGTTTTAAGTCTTAGCAAAAAGGCTAAGTTGAGCGGGTGAGTAATCAATGATTATTATTAAAATCGTTCATATTTTTTAATGTTTATGTTAATACTTCATAAAGAATACACTAAGTGGTATTAATGATATTTTATCGCTATTTGTTTATTGAGTGTGGTTATGAGAGGTTGCCACTAATGGTATCAAAATGAATGAATTTTCCCATCTTTGGCCACAAGACTGGCCAAAAGTGGTATACACAGAACCCCACTTTTGGCCATTTAGTTTTTAAAGCGATTTATCAACTTAATTACTTAGCTTTTATGGTAAAAGTATTCTATTCAGTTCCAGAGTTACGATTATAATGTCTCCATCGAAGCCAAATACTAAAAAAAGCGGTGTCGTGAAAAGAAAATTGTTCCAGTACTCACTGCATAATCTCTATATCCGCTCAATATTATGTTAGTTATTTTTCTCTTAATAAAGACTGTTGGTCATACAATATGCGATTTTCGAATAAACTTATTATTATTTTGAATTATCTGCTTTATATTTTTGATGAATTTTGATGGCCAGAACTGGTACAATGACTGGGCCCGAAATGGGGTAAATCTGACCACAAATGGCACAAATTCCCATTTTTTCTTCTTCTCTACAGGATTATTTTTCCATTGAATCCTTCCAAAAAAAAATGTATCTTTCGGCTAGATTTATATACAGGGAGTCACAAAGTCCTGCAGTGGGAATTGAAGGGCCTATAGAGAAAGCCTTTATTAATGGAACAACATAGAGGAAATTAAGAATATCTTCATATAAAGGAATTAAACTACTCATCGAATTTCATGACCACTTGCTGTTTTCGATATCACTACAAAATCGCGCCCATCCCTTAAGTAAACAATGAAGGAATTGACTTTTGAAATACTAACCTAAGAACGACGATTACCAGCGACATTCACTTATGAATATTGTATTATACGAGTAAATGATTCACATTCGATGAACTACATAGCAGCATCACACAAATATCTCAATAAATTCACAATAAAACTTAATCATATCTACATGTTTTGGTTGTAGATGGGTGACATGTAACCGTCAATCAGACGTCATAAACTAAACATAGATTGATTCACAGACAATCACAAGATTGCCATTGAAAAATAATAAAGTTAAAAAAATAAACTAAAGTATGGGCATTCCGCACTTTGTCGCGAATAGGCTAGAGATTAATGAGTAGCAGTAGGTATGGCTGAGATCAGTATGTCGAACAGCATCAATATGACTTTTTCGTGGAAGAATAATAATACTGAAATTTTCATTCTCTTAACTGGACTTACTTATTGAAAATTGATTTCTACAGCAATAACGAATATTACTAGATGATTTTATGTGTGGGGGCTGCTGATGGAAACCTTGAGCAAGCACCTGAGCTTTATTGTGAGCAATTTATTGATGGGAGACCAGAGGCGGAACAACGTAGGTTGCCTTCCAGCGACTGTTTCCGGAAAATGGTTATGCGGCTTCACCGGTTTATTTAGAGGAAATAGGCCCGAAGGACGACCAAGCAATCGGGACCCAAATATGGAAGAGACAGAATTGGATAATTTCCGTATAAATCCATGAACGAGTACTACAATTCTTCAAAACCGAGCTGCTACAATTCTTGGTGTCCCTAATCATATGAGTAGGGATTCTATGCTCTAACGAACACGCCTATGCATTGCTGCTGAAGGTTGACTTTTGAGCCTTTTTCGTAATAGCTTTTACTATTTTAAATTTATACTTTTACCATTTATTAATATCTAATGATTTTTAAGATTTGCATTTTAAAAGCTTGTGTTTTGTAAGTAAGCCGTTAACTTGAAACATATTTTGTAGCTCATACCAAATCTCAGTAAATATTCAGTAAAATATTTTAACAAATTGAGATTTGATAGATCAACGACGATCGAACGTGATTCAACGACTAAATTACTTACCTACTTTCATGTGAATGATCCTTTGGACCAAAGATTAGTCATTTGATGACAGCGACAATTTTGACAAATCAAAGATAAACAATTATGTAGGAAGTAAATAATAATTACAAAAATAAGAAATTTCAATGAAAAAAATAATGAAATAAGCGTGGTAATGTGGAAAAACTCATGGAAGACTTTCATGTTTTGGAGGAGCAGCTATGCTCGCTTTATTAGTTCGTGGTTTCAGCAGAAAATCATTGTTTGTGTTATGGGTTGTGTTCTGCTTTCTACTATACCTCCTACGATCTTGAAACCGAACCTTTATTTACAAAAAACACGGGCCTTACACATGTAACGACCGATGAAGAGCGAACAAGTAAGTAAACGTAGAAAATTTCGCTAATTTTAGGAAGGTTAGTAGGTTCCGTTTACGGACATACATTTAACAGTGTTGGGAGAAATTTCTATCGATAAAATGGGCGATAAAAATGATTTTGTTAGTTTAGTTTTTTTCAAACGCTGGAGGCTTTTAATCATGTTCCTTAAAGTCCATGTACACTATAACAAAGGGTGATTAATTCCCACTGCAGGTTTTTGTAACACCCTGTATATTTAATTACTTTTTACCAAGAAATATATCGTCATCACAAATTAATTATAATTTTTTATTTATTTCAACTTAAGTGCTAAAGGTTTACAAGTGTTGGTACTTCCTTTTGAGCAATAAGTTGCTCGTATTAGGAAACACCGCTCTTCTGGCATTGAGATACATGGCAAAGGCTGTTCATGTAACAATAAATTATATAATTTACA
>SJJU01002889.1:0-15494 GCA_012932125.1 Conopomorpha cramerella
GATGGGCTCACCCCCTGTCACGTTGGGTTAAATATGCTTGGTGAACCGTGGGCATTTGCTTATTAAGCAAGTGCCTCTGCCTACCCCGCTTTGGGATTATATAAGCATAAGTTTCATTCTCATTCTAGTAGATTATCATTTTTAATCTTACTGAATCTTTTTATTAAATTATCAGTATAATTATGGTAACATAATACCATACTCTGCGAATTGTAACTGTCAAATGTGAATTAAAAACAAATACCTAGATTCTATCAGTGCAAGCATACCCCAGACACAAAGCTAACAAATCTTCATACGTGAGGCGTACGCAATCTTGTCAGAATATGCGTAATATTTTCGCAAAACGATTTAAGCTCGGGGAGTTTACGAGTCGCGTTTGGAAGTAACTGCTGAACATTCTACGTCAGGAAACATTATTATGTCTGAAAGCAGAAAGTTGGATAACACGACCAATTGAAATTATATACGAGTTTGCACAAAGGAGTTTCACTTTAGGGTGTATACCTATAAATTATACAGGATCCTGTCATGTTTTATTTTAATAATAATTACCAAGAGAGTGAAGATATCTTACGCTATTTTGTTCAGAAAAGAGTTTTTCAGTAATTAATTATAATAGAACTAGGTACTTCAGTCAACTATAATTAACAAGTAACCCTCGAAGATACCCTGAACAAGCGTAATTTTCTGAAAGCATTTTGATAAAAGCATTTTTGTCTAGGACTGAGATTGTTTGGTAACAGGATCCTTGGTATTAGACAAATTTGTCATCGTCTATCAAGAGGTCTGTTCAAACACATTACAGCATATTCTGTCAACAGGCGACCGCAGCCAATGACGCAGATTCCACGTAACTCGAAGGTAACTGATAAAGAAGCAAAAAAAAACCTCATTAAAACGACGCGAATCTTACTTGGGACTGCTGAACGATCATTAATCATTTCTGATAATGAAGAAACTTTCGGTTATTGTTTAAATTATGATTGAAGTTGGTAATTTAAGTTAAAATATCAAAAATATACCTACTATTAAAAAAAAACTTAATATAATTGTAATATAGCTGTAACTTCACAATTTATCTCACCAAGGAAGGAGCGATACGAAAGGAGGGTGACTGTGTATGGGCTTTGGGAGGTTGAATGTTAGTAAATCTAGACAACGCCGAACGTTCACCAAAAAAATTGGTGACGGTAAAAAGGAGGAGGACGGTGGTGGGAGTAAAAAATGAACCAACGCCGCCATATGAAAATATTGATAAAGTGGACGAGAAAGAGGGGCATGTCAGGAACTCTTTGCGTAGTAGCTTGGTTTCTAACATCATGCCTAACGTTCAACGGGTAGTAGTCGCTTTGACTGTACCAGTAGTCAGCGAAAACAGCATTTTACGACAATCCCGAGGCAACGAGTGTCGTGAGCCATAAACTGTAGATTTCCAAGTGAGCTGGTGTCATATCCACGTGCTTGTGTGGTAGAGCTCGTATTAGATTTGGTGCCGGCCAGTTAAGCAACCTACAGTTTCAGCCCGGATTATGTACGAAGCGCGGATCACAAGGGATTATTACATTCTACTTCCACTGAAAACTGGATGCCGAGAATTCCGCGACGTCGAATCCGGCGGTGGCGCCAAAGTGTTTTTATCTCACAATTCCGGAATGACTTTCAAGAGTTCTGAAGAAAACCCTTTGGATTTTTTGTTGTAGTCTCTTACAGTCGAGACAAGAAATGTCTTGTTGAATTACTTTAACCGTACTAGAGGGGGAGCGTTATTTTCTAGAACGGAAACGTTTTGAAATCAATTTCATCTCGCAATGAGTTCTTGAACATTCCACGACACAAAAAAAGAAAATTATACAAAGTATTATAATGATGAATGAGGTTTTATTTTCATTTTTGTAAATTAATATTTCTGTCGTACGTCTCACGTTTAAAAGTAGGGAGTCACTGAGCTAATAACCTCTGCTTGGCATGTCAAATATTTTTTTTTGTGTGTGTGGAGTACCTAATTGTGCATTGTTGAAGATATCATTAAGTGCACAGTTTTCCCGCAATGTCGTGCTATTGTAGTACCTGTTAATTAGTGCATAAGATTCAAAATCCTACAGTTCGTGAAGCTGTGTCACCTCAATTATCACTTTGATAACAGAGGCGTTAAGAAGACTTGGTAAAAAAGACGTTAATTCATTTTGCACTCTTACGACAACATTCTGAGGTAACGTTGTAGTGATACAAAAGTGCCTATTTTATTATAAATTCTAAAGTACACTCATCTTTTCAGGACCCAAAAGGCAATGAATGTTAAAAAGGTATAAAAAACGTCGCAAACCAAACTCGTAACTCTTAAAAGAGATGAGCAAATATGCGAACGAGTTATAAACCATATTTTAATGCGACGACGTGTGGTGGCGCCATGTTTTTGTAGGCAACAATTATACGACGTTATGTAAACAGATACAATTAATCATTATCTTTAATGACGCCGGTCTGAATGACAAATGTCATATACAAAGCAATGTAGTAATATACAGTGCCACAAGGATCTTTTGGCGTGGGGCTAAAAACATTGCACCCAATTTAAGGACTAACAGAGTCTTTTGAAGAACGATGCTTCATGTATCAACAAAACAAAAATAAACAAATCCTGACATGAATTCAAAAAAGCACGAAATACAGGTGTGGTTATCGAGATATCATATGAAATGTTTAGCAATTACGAGCCAAAACATCTTTGCAGAACTGTATACTACAATCATGCAAGAGTGCCATTTTACAACAGTGCCCTGTGTGCCAAACAATGCATTTCGGTACGCCGCCGCCGACGACGTACGTATTGGCTAAAGAGTGCTACGCCAAGCGCCGTGACCATGACACCACTGCAACGTATTCTCGTCATGAGAAGGAAACGAACATTGGTATCGGGAAGGCTACACATGTCAGTTTACCAAGTGTTGATCGACAAGCCAAAAATTTTACAACAATATAAACATACTGAACCAAAATTAGAGACAGTAACATCGCATATCATCCTACATTACACTTAAGTTTAAGAGGTAGAAACGATAAAGCAGATTTTATGTTGATCTCAGAACATCTACCCACGTTTACAAAGCCACAGATAGCGCGGAGACTAAAGCGTTTTGCATAATGGACAGGAGCGTCTAAGGGCAACATTACCTAACTAAATCATGTAGGGGATAGAAGGAAGAATTCGCTAGAGACGTGATGGGAAATTAAATTATTCGAGTACGCGTAGGCGGGAACTATAATCCTGTATGTATAACAATATTAGGTACTTAAATAGATTCAGTAATATAGAATGTCCTATTCGTAGCGTAGGTGTTTGAGGTATATTTTTTATTGTGCTTACCTATAGTAAATAACTCTTTCTCGTGATATTGATAAAGATTTTTTGCGTATTGAAGCGGCAGACCAAGTGAATGATAAGACAATTTCGGCCATTATTATTTACATACGTATTTAATTGGAACAAAAAATATTTCATTTAGGTACTTACCTTTTCGTTTTTACGAATTATTTTAAGATTCAAAATAATATTAAATTTTCCAAATCTTTTAGTATATTTTCACTGTAAAGGAATTTAGCATAAAATATCTGAAAGAGAATAATCATAAATACAAAAAGAGACATATATACGAAAGGATCGCCTTTGAAAATTACCCGATGGCTCACGACGTAAAACCAAAATGGCGGACTTACCTTACGACATAGTTGACGCAGACGACGCTTACTGGCTTCTGTTGTTTGTCTGTGATGACTGTAGCCTGGGTCTGAACCCAGGCGTAGCCACCAGACTTGGCCAGGAAGCGGTACTGGCCCGTCTCGCATTGTCCCTTTGAGAATACTGGAACAAAATACTTCAATTTAGAGTGGAAATAATTCTACATATCCCTAGCGTGTATCCCGGCTGCTTGGGCGGCTATGCGTCCGCTTTATATTTATCTATTAGGTATACCTAATGCTGGGTCAGCCTTCCAATTCCTGAACCTCTACAGCCTCTAAAGCCGGTGTCAAGGAACCTACCAAGTGATAGTAAGTAGTAGAAGAAGTAAGTGTAAGAAGTAACAAACATTTTAATCAGACGAAAATAAAGTTTTCTGTTTATTTTTGCGAAATAATAAACTCGGTTTCTACGACTTTCGTAGGTGATATCAATTTGGAAAGCATTTAAATTTCTATACAATACAAATGAACGTGCGACGAAAGAAAATCTTTATAAGAATTTAGGCCGGATTTCTGAGGGAAAAATAAATTAGAACCGCAACCCGAGCTAGAAAGGTAATGGACTAAGAAAATGTTCTCTCAAGGACACAGGATTTCTTAAAGACCAGGAAGCGGAAGAACTAAATCTTTTAAGCAGTTTGGCATCTTTCTTGTTTCTTTTGGATTTATTGAATGTACGCTCAAGACGAAGATCTTCTCAGAACATTTTTATGATTATGTTAGACGAGTAAGGACGACAACGCGACGACTGAAGTAAAAAAATGATGTACAAAAAAATTGCAAACAAAATAGACTCTTACTGTATGTTTTCAGATGGATTACATTATCATATACACTTCCGGCATTCAAGATTTCGGTAATACCACCTATCGAGCATTATCAATTTACATGACATGACAATTTCACACTCGCGACACATGGGGAAGTTTACTATTGATTAAATAGATAAGCAATTTTATAAATAGCACGTGCACATTACCCATTGAAGAAAACATGACGTAGCAAATAATAAATATTTTATTTATGTACGCATAGTCATAAAATAAAACGATCATGGCTAATGTACGCCATACATTATTTACTAACCAAGACTGCGTAGAGAATAGTGCGTCGGTCGACACGAGACACAAGGTTCCGAAATTTGATCACAAATGGCATTACATACTACTTACTATCACACCTGCTGTCAAAAATACCTGTATGATTTACTTCTGTTTGCAGCGAAGAAAAATTTCATAACATTATATCAAATTACTTGAATTGTCTAATACTACGTATGGCATATACGTATACGACTATGTTACCGACACTGAATTCGTTATATTATATAGGTAACCTTGCAAGAATAGGATAGCTTCGTTCACGTAAGGAAGATAATGAGAAATCGCTACGAAGATACCTCACAAACCCTTAGGGACCATTGTGTTGAGTGTGCGCGTAGCGTACGATATCGCCGCCCTGCTCCTTCACGCTCTAATACGTCAAATAATGTAAGCTGCACAGGAAATTGGACGTGTAATACTTTGAGCTGATTTGTATATAGAGCACCAAGTGTTATGGTAAAATTGATGTACATTCCGTTCCGCGATTCATTCGCGTGGTATCAATTTTTCATCGAAATTTGGACTCATCGCGCCCTGGTCACTATTTTTTGAGACTTCAAAAGAGGTATTTCAAAAAAGTTTGGAATGTATTTCCAACGTGGACCCATGCTATTAAATCAGGGTTTGATGATGACAAACCCGATAAATCGAAGGAAACTTGTAGGTATCGTAATCTAAAA
The DNA here is from genome assembly GCA_012932125.1 of Conopomorpha cramerella. Classification (NCBI taxonomy): domain Eukaryota; kingdom Metazoa; phylum Arthropoda; class Insecta; order Lepidoptera; family Gracillariidae; genus Conopomorpha; species Conopomorpha cramerella. The sequence goes on from SJJU01002889.1 coordinate 5,525, forward strand.
GTAAGTAGGTACGTAGGCAATGGTATAAGTCGGTTCTATTTTCTTTAAAATTATTCAAAATTCGTTCTTAGTGGAATCCTACACATATTAAAGGAACCTACACGTATTCAAGACCTAATAAGATAAGGATGACTCGAGAGGTTTTGTCTAGACAATATTTTTTAGTTTGAATTTATATAGATTTCTTATTTTTACAGTTTTAAAGTATTCTTAGGTGACAGAGGTAAATTATGCCTACATAGGATAGTTTAACATAAATAGGTTCAGCGGTCGACTAAGTTCTACGTAATACGGTGTATTGAAATTCACATTAATGTTTAAATACAAGAAAAGAAACTGTTTCCTCATACGTAATCAATTAACTTTAACGTTGTAAAAGCAATTCATGTGTATTTAGTCTTAAGCTAGATAATAAATAAGATACTAATCCCGATTAGAGAGAGGTGGTCAGGGGCAGAACATTCTACTTAGTAATTAATCGGCGTGTTATAATCTTTATTGCTTAGTGAATAGGTTGTTACTATCTGCGTTTTAACATTCGCAAGATTCTTGGGAAGTTGTGGTGGTCTAAGTCGTAAAATATTTATACCAGGTGTAATTATTCCGTTAAGCATTAAGTATAAAGATGTTAGAAACTGATGTAAAAATAGTTTTGTTAAAATAAAATTACTGTAAGTAATATATGTACAACAGGAAGCTCTGTACATAAAACATTATATTTAATGTTATCTCTGTACAATAGTACTAGATTTATTCCGGCAGTGTTTACCCGCACGTGTTCACGTTCCTGTGAGAAATTAAGAATAACATATAGCCTATTGTAAAGTTTCATCGAAATCGTTAAAGTAGTTTTAGCGTGAAAGAGTAACAAACAACAACGCATATTTTGAGATATAAGAGAATATTAGTGCAATAAGTCTTAACTGTCTTTGCCACAGACTATTAAACTGTTTACATGTTTTAATTACACACATATATAATATAGGTATTAGGTATATAAATAACTAATGTGGCATTACGTAGACCACATCGCTGCTTAACATCAGACAGGATGGTGATCATACGCTTTTTTATAATGGTAAAAATAATCAGGTAGGTAGTCACAATAGACCTCCATTTGCTATTGTCGAAACATATCTCGTTATAAAGTACCTGTTCATTGGACATGACTCACTCAGTTTATATCGTTTCGTCGAAAATTTACCGCTTCGTTCGCGTCTCGATATATTTTACGACGAAGAATAACTTTATTTCTTTCGTAGGTATCTTATCTTACAATCACAAACACGGAAGCTGAATTTTGGACAGTACAAACAAACTGGATTCAGGTTTTCCAAACGGTCTGCAATGGATTTATGCTAAGCATTGGGAGACATGATCGCATGTTGATCTGGGATGTAAATATAATGCATCAGCTGCCTGTCATGTCGTAGGAGCCAACTATTGGTTCTGGAGCTTTAGGTTTATTCAGGACTAGCTGCTCCGGCAAACATTGTTTCGCCAATATACATTATTTTCGCAACGAAAGCCCTAAAATATGAATAATTTTCCCCGTTTTCTTCACATTTTCCATTATTTCTTCGCACCTAATAGTTGCAGCGTGATGTTCCTCGATAAATGGTCTATTCAACACAAAAATAATTTTCAATTCGGACCAGTAGTACCTGAGATTAGCGCATTCAAACAAACAAACAAACTCTTCAGCTTTATAATATTAGTATAGATATGTGCTAACAACTTGTAACTGGCCCATATTGGCATAACTCCATTATGCAAAATGTGGCCGAAGTGTCCTCGTAATCATAAGGTTCTGTCCATCCCCTTTTTGGGATCACTGAACTCGCGGCAGTTTGTATGCTTTGAGAGACATACTAGAAGCTCCTATAAGTCATACATAGCGTATGTTTGTATGAATTGTAGATCCAAGCTTCGCAAAGGAATTTCAATTATTGTATTCGCGATAAGGACCATTCCAATACAAGATTGATTTACTTACACATTGAAGTAGTGAATCCAAGAATAGAACGTGTTACCTGACATCCGTCATTGATAATTGAATACATACCCTACATACCTGCGTATGTAATTGAATTTTTTTAACGTATTCATTTAACGTAAATGTCCACTTTGAAAATAAAGAAAGAAAGAACATTAATTAACAACAGCAGAAACACAAACAATAAGACAAAATATAAGAACAAACAGCAAGTTATGATAAAAAAAACAAAAATGTGTCGCCCATTTAATGTGCGAAGTCAAATGGCATCTGGCTCAGCATATGCTGGGGCTCGCGCCCACAGCAGCGCTGATTTTCAGCCAGTGCCTTTAAAAGGTACTGGACTAAATTGTACAGTACAATCTACGCAATGTACGTATAATTGTCATCAACTACCTGTGACAGAAAGTATTGTGATACCGGAACTTGTAGTAACACCAGGAATGCCTAATATTCCTATATAAGTTGACAAATAAACTACCGACTACGGTAAGAGTAATATAAACACGGTATCTCCAGCTCGGAATCTTCAGATACGATGTAAATTCCCTTACCCGTACCCTTCACTGTATATTGTGTATCGTAGACGCATAATCTACTGGGCTGGAAAGGTTATGAGGTAAAGCCAAATAAATAGCTGGAGACGCGATACGCAGAAGCAGCTTATGTCTAAGAGGAATATATACTGTGAGAATTATTGGCATTGCGGAGCCCACACTAATATTTCACCAGATTATAATATATTGCTTAGCAAGTTTAACCCATTATGACCTGAATTATTTTTTGTCTCAGAACTGCTTGAATTTTGGATATATTGTTGTTAGAGCATCCCTTATTTATTCCCAATCATTGAAAATCATGTGGAATTCTTACTTCTGGAAAAAATCACGGGTGCCATATGGCACCGCTAGGTCAATATGTTGTCTTTTCACCGTATAGGACTAATCACTATTAAGCCTATTTCTGGGACTGATTTTGTAGTACGAATAATGAATGACATATTTTAGGACGATTCAAAGAATAACGGTCGATTTTTCGCAAATATTTAATAAAATTTGATAGGTACGTTACATAAATTTTCTTATTTTTTTATTACATTCACACATAAAATTGAAACCTGCAGGCTGCACAGATACCTATATCGCATTTTATCTAATAGGTTGATCACAATTCCTCTAAAAATATACGTATTTTCTCTACGTGAACCACAACACAGGTAACTTCAGGAAAAATTGGCATTACACGTACCAAATCATCGTTAGTCCATTTTCGTGTAGCATGTTCAGAATTTTTCCTTGGTGGTTCAACTGCTTCAAAATCAGAAGTCTCAGATTTATTACTATGGACGTAAACGTGAGCTCGAATTCTGGAATTGTTGCGACTGCGACTGGATACAATAGTAAACATCATATACATCTGTATCTCATCACGTACATCTTGTGCCTCAAGATGTCACCTAACTGGCCCGAGAAGGCCTAGCTGCCGGATGTGTATCTTCGAATTCTGGTCTGTTCTTCATTTCGGAGGAAAGCCCTTGTGCTCGTGACATTGCAGTAGATGCAAATACCACCTTACAACAGGTATTGAGTTGACGGCCAGTTACATTATTTATAAAACAACCGTCGTTTTTATCACCTGAATCTTGGTCTGAACCGATTATGGATTCAGGAGACTCAACATTATCAATTCAACTAAATAACAAAGCTCCTCATCCTCCTCAAGTAAAACGAATGTCTTGTGGAATGTACACCCTCTGTAAACGGAAATAATATCATTATACAGAAAAATAAAATAAATTGTATGTAACATGAATATACAACATAAGCGCCTAGCGGTGCCATACGGCACCCGTAGGTTACAACCCTATGTAAATTATGTATAAGACAAAATTCATTGCTATTTCAATTCAATATGATGAAAATAAACACATTACAGTAACCTAAACACTATGTAAGTTTATTTATATACTAAACTTTAAAAATATTGCGTACTTACGTGAAGGCAGCATCCATTTTCGTCAAAAAAAATAATCACATAGATGCACACACACTTTTTCACCACCAATTAACGAAATAATCATATAAAATCCTCTGAAATAATTAAAATATCGACTTAGTACTGAATAAAAGGACAAACGACGACTGTATCATAAACTACCCTCATAATATACAAAAAGAAAACCATGTCAAATTGGGTGCCAAACGGCACCGCTAGGCTGTAATGGGTTAAGATTAAAAAGTGTGTGTATTTTTTTTATAAAACCAAGCCACTGTATATACTGTATGATCTAAAAGATAGAAGATTCTTTATAAAGACTTTTTTTTGTCATCAACGCAATATTTCAAACTTAAAAAGAAAGTGGTCTTTTGTTCCAAACACTTCATTTCTTTCTTCACACTTTCGTTTTTGCGCTTCAGCATCTATTGTAAAAAAAAACCCTAAAACATTTCATACCTACCCACGAGCAACAATTATCAGTAATTATGGGAGGAACAAAGAATCGTTCCCTACATTATCCACCTACTTACTCGTACATTCGACAATAGTTTAAAGAAAAAGTCGAACAAAAACAATGCAGGTGGGTGTTTTAAGTGCTCACCGCTACCGCCATCGCGGCCGCTGTCCCGCGTGTCATTTGAAAACATGCCAACGGAGTATAGGTACATAAAAGAAAAACAAATTCCCCGAATACACCCCGCACGTGTAACACGGGCATGCAAGACTTGCGTTACACGACTTATGTCACACGATCTATTACGTAGGTATGACGAATGTGTCTACGTAGTCGGCTTCTGAAAATAGACAGTCTATGTGTAGTTTTGGCTGAAACTCGAATTTTAATCTAGGTATTACATTTTGGAAGCACGCGCGTCAAAAAAAACTCGACATAAAATAAATACGCGATGTGATTGGCTGCCATGTCACACTTTGTGCAATTACACTTGTTTTAACGAATAGCAGGGAGTAATATCTTATGTATATTATTATTGTATATGTCTTTTTAATTTCTTTCATGTTTTGCTAGAGGGGTGTCGGTTATTAGGCGAAAAAGACAACACTACGTAGTTTACCAAAACGAAAGAGACCACATTGGGGTTTATAATTCTAAATGGGCCGAACAGAACTTTTAGGGACTATTAAAAGTGTCTGTAAGCCCTATCTCATATCGTTTAAGACCAACTCTACTAAGATACAAAAGATATTACCCTATATAATAAGGCTGCATCAAGCCTTATGAAGATAGCCATGCCAGGTCTTGTCTTGCCCAAATCTTGCCTGACTATGCTACATGTACAGTTGTTGCATACTGGTAAATTATTTGCATGAGTTCGCTAAGTGATGCACTTTCGCTGGTTAAAGGTACAAGCTTATTTGGAACGCTATAATATTTGGCAGATTATTTAATTTACCATTAGTAGGCACTTGTTAAAGCAAAAAGTAATTATTATGTGATTATTGACTTGCGTGGCGTGTGTCACACAAAAGGGAATATAACACGGGACACCACTTAACACATACGTAAATAACATTACATGTATGTAACAGGCCCACTTACATAGATTTTTTTTCACCTGCTACAGGCCCTGTACAATGCCTTCGTATTTTTTTTATTTTATTTACCTATTTATTTATATCAGACCGAGATCCATAGTTGTTAGTAATACTTAGGTTATGTTAGTAATAATAATTTAATATACACAAGGGAATTTAACAATATTTACCAGGAGATACGTGTAGTGTCTCCCAATGCCGACATAAACGGCTGTCAGTAATGCTAGCTCTTTCACGTTCAACTATGTAGACGAATAACTGTAGCAAAATCCTAACAGCCTGCATAATATACGAAATGAAATTGATCGCGTGACAGCAGCACAGCGTGATCCGTTTAAAGTAGAAGGACGAACCGTTTAAAAAAACTAATTTATTTTTTACGTGTCTTGTGTAACGATTACCGCGACAACGGTAATTAAGACAGTTTTCCATATCTTGATCGTCTATCTAGAGAGGACTAGGCAAAGTCGCGTACTGTCTAAGGTTGTCTGTGATAATACCCACCCACTGTGTTATAAGAGCAAAAGAGTTGGTTTATCTAAATTTTGCAACATTTCATGTCAAGAAAGATGAAACGGCACCAACTATACTTTTCGGGGTAAAAAGGACATTATTTCTCAAGGCTAGTACAGCCTACAATTAGTGAAGTCGACGATTAGTAAGTACGTATTATTGCTTTGGCACAATGTTAAGGATGCTTACGACTTAAATTACCAGCAGTAGACAAGGCGAGAGGAGAGACACGGAGATAATTTGACCGCGTGCTCAAGGTGGAAAGTATAGAGTAGAACGAAACAATAGCGATATAATATATAGAACTACCTGGAAGTTCTGCATTGCCCTCTGAGTCTCCAAGGTACCACAGGGCAGTAAGTAAACCAGCAGTCGTGAGATTTATGTAAGCCATTAAAGCTCAGAACATATACACAATGGGTTCGGCCTTGATTGGTGGAAGAGAAAAGGAAGCAGTTGTTGTTTTCGTGTTGCCGTGCACAACAACGGTGTTGTTGTAAATAGGCGTGATATAGGTACTAATGTTTCAGAAAGTTTGTGAGGTTTCCCTTGGAAATAATTACGTGAAGCTAACATCGCGAATGCAAAGAATTTCGAAAGAAAAGACTCACATGTCGACAATTTCTTTTAGCACCTTTAGCCAAGTTGTGTAGTGCATAAAGTTTAGTTAAGTCCGTATGCGATTTACATTTCACTTTCGTCGTTGTTGGCACAATGGCTGTATAATTTCTTACCTAACAATATAATACGTAAGTAGGTAAACCCTAGGTCACTTTTAACCAAACAACTGATGTATGCGGGTACATCATATAACCAGGTCACCAGTTACGACCTAGCCAACATTAAACTTTATAGACTAATTTGGGCTTTTTGGCTAGTTGGGGCACCTTTTCAAAACAATATGTATATTTTATGCCGTTCACTAGATTATGATTAGAAGCCGGCGCGGGGTGAGAACAACCTCAGCCAAAGGGAGGTATAAGAGAAAACAAACAATAAAATTTACGAGGGCAAGAGCCCGCATTGGCAGACATTATGGCGGCACAAAGAGGGCATTCCGTCTAGTTCGGCGCCCGGATAACTAAATGCCATACACTTAAAGGGATAAAGCTTTTAAATCGGAGCCTAGTTAGTAGCTAAACTTGGAAAAATGCAATCGATTCGTTCATCTATTTTCCAAAGACGGATTTTTTAACAAATAGACCAACAATGCGTGTTTGTATTGGAGAGCTTTATGTAGCTTGCTGTCTGTCGTCTAAGAAAAAGTGCTACGGCACACACGCGTCTATCATTATACTGATAAGAGCCTACATTCATCCACCTCCTCCTCCTTCCTCCGCCTCAGTTTAGTTTGGCAATCACACGATATTTGGTAGCGCGACCTCTTCCCAGCACATAAAACCCGACCCCGACAAATGTGTCTACCAGCGCTCGTAAAACTATCCGCAAAATGGTACAGAGAAAAAAACAACGAGATATATACAGTTGATATTTTCATGAACGGGAATTCGTGCTGCTCATAAGCGGGGGCATGCCAAAAAAGTATATAAGTACATAAACATGAAAATAATGTCTTATCTTACGTACCATAGAAATATCTAAAATAAACACAGCCAGGACATCTTCCCTGCTCTAAACATTTTACGAGTAAGAACGATTTAAAAATGTCAAATAGAGACGATGCTCTAAAAAGGTGTCACACTCCCTGAATCCTTGATGTCAAATGTAAATCAGCAGACGTCCTTCATTTCTGCGTGCGTGGCATTCAATAACAAGAGTATATCTTTATATATAGGTATATTACCATAAAATTGAGAAATGTCAGAAGTGAGATCTGATTGGCAATTTTACCAGGTTTTTGTTAGTAGGAGGCACATCATGAGTAGCCAAAACTGATGATCACATATGAAGAGATCTCTTTGACGACTGTTTCTACGGTAACGTAAACCAGAAAGCACCGTATGACAAAAATGTTCAGGAAATAATGATCCACTTTGACCGGACCCCGAAGTCAGCCTGTATGTGTACATAGAGGATGTTATTACTACTTATCGGTGTAGCTTCAATACTATACTAATTGCTAGTACCTAAGAGAAATTTTAAATAATACACTACTAGACATTTTGGATTTAAAAACAAGCACAATATAAAATACATTCTCAAGCGAAAAAAGCAAAATGTCCGATAATGATCTTCGACCGAAAATATAATTTGGCTTACATGATACGTTCTTTTCGGAATACATCATTATGAAGAAAAAAAATATATATTGCTAGGAATTTTACTGAGGTATTTGTAAATGTATCAGGAAATTATTAACGGTACTCCCCCCACGCGCTCTCGTAACAGAAATAGTCACCTCGAAAGAGGGCAGCAAACCGGGAAGACTCCTTGCTCACAAACAAATCATGACTACCTATCTATGCTACGCAATATCACTGATCGTTTTCTGCGCAAAAGATACTTTTTTATTTAGAACTTTTTTATATTTTGTTGATGTTTTTTTTTGTATTCTAATGGGGTATATTAAAAAAAACATTCTTTATCTCCCACTTTCAAACATTTTAGACTTACAAATTACTTAGTTCAATTTACCCATAGTAAATCTTTCTATCCCACTTTCGCATTTAAAGTCGTGAAGAGAATTTATTTTATTCCAACAAATTAATAACAAACTAAGAATCATGGGACTTCCAACATTTCCCTCAGTTTTAAAATCCAGAAGTGCTTTCGGATTTCATAAGACCAACTCAAGCATTAACTATAAGAGATATAACAAGATATTAAAAAAAACATATGTACTACTTCGGAATAGGGACATAATTCAGTCAGCTAAAGGCCCGAAATTGTCAACAATTATTATAATACGTGAGAAAGTGTAAATGTATGAATGAAATGTCAGTATCCTTATACAAATATGACATTTAAATATTTTCCATTAGTTGTTAAAGTATAATTCAGACATCAGAGGCCCCCAAAAAATTTCAACAATCACGTGTAGCAGAGAAAATTATATCAAAGAAATGCAAGTATCCTTCCCTCAGTATAAAACATAACATGTTTTCCATCCGTAGAGATAAAACATCGATATATTTTTGTCGGATAGCACGGAGTTCGCACGTGGCGGTCGTGAATACTGTGACAAGTTCACGGTCGATGTGGCGTCGTCTGCGCGTGATCACCACGTGGTGGGCGACTGTGTGTACAGGGCGAGAGCCACCTACCTTTCCTTGCTGGAGGGAAAATGACGGCTGTTGTAAATGTTGAAAATAAATAAAACACGTGTAAAATCAGTGAAGATAATTCTTTTCGGCAGATTTAGATTCCTCGTGCGTAATTACTTAATGTGCTTTATTTTTTTCGTGAAAATTATTTCAAGAATAGTAACTACGTCTGCAAATTATTTACAAATTCAATAAGTACATATATGACACCTACTCAGTATTTCAAGTGATTATTAGATTCTAGGAATTTCATTAATGATAATTATTTACGCACAATGTTTAATTGTTGTTACGTTGTCACTCCGAAGTTGTATTTCCATGCTAATCCTGTTACACTGTCCAGGGGGGGCATTTTGACTACACCCCGTATATATATAAAAAAATTTCTCTTATCTCCTTGTAATATGTTGTATCATACATTTGGATTGGCCAAACTGTTAAGATTGGAAATAGATTGCACCCCGTTAGCGTGTTGTGAAATATTGTCCGGTATTTTAATATTGTATTAAAAACAAAATAGTCTGAACTATACCACGTACGTAGGAAACTCATAGGTAAACGCACGCGATTTGCGCTTGTATATGCCACCTTGTCCTCAGCAAAACGACACTCGCTGCGATTATGGTAATAAAGCATAAGTATGATCTATTTATTAATTAACTAGCTTACCCGGCAAACGTTGTTT
>SJJU01002890.1:0-37068 GCA_012932125.1 Conopomorpha cramerella
CTATACTGTTACGCACTGTATAACTTGTATTATTACTTGTTGGGGTTAAGTAGTTTTGAGTGAAAATCGGCTACCAATCACTTTAGTCACCTTTGCGTGTTTCCATATTTTTATGACAAACACCTCTATTTATAATAGTAATAAACATTTATTTTTAGACAAACGTCTACAGTTGACAGCATATACCTACTAAAGAAAAGTATTGTTAGTAGGTACATAAATTATTACACTATATAGGGGGAAACAACAAATAATTATTATATTAATCACAAAGGGGCAAAAGGACGGGAAACGGACCCTGGACCTCGTGTAAGCGAACAATGCGACCCTGAGAATATACCAGTTGGGAAATCACGTGTTTTATATTAAAATTTTAGTATATCCGATTAGTAAGTACCTACAGACAAATTAAATTTGTTTAGTCATTATACCACAATACCTCGGCTTTGTTTTGCATCTTCTTCCTATGGTTACTCCAGGTTGCAGTGTTCATTTTCCGGAGCTCGACCGGGTACCGCTTTGTTTGGCGTCCGGTCGACTATGTTTTATATTAGGACACACCCGGCTAATTTCGCAAAACTGGCCATTTACCGACGTAACTTAACCTATTTTCGCGACCTCTGATTTTAAACTATACTGTCCGGTGATAAAATTAAAAAAGCTTCAGAAACAAGCAGGTTAAAATTCAACCTAAAAGTAACAGAATAGTAAAAACTATATACAATAGGTTTATAAATTCACGTATGCGTAAGCTATTCACATATGTTCTGGATTAGCACACCGACGCATGTTTAAGACACTTCAAAAAGGAGTTATTGTAAATTCGACTGTCGTTTATGCACAGCTTTTGATGATTTCTTTTTGTTGTAATTTTTTTTATCACTATGAACAAGCGTTAAGCAGCGATGTGGTCTACGATGGAGCACACTTGTTCTTTAGGTACCTATTAACCGTCGACTTGAAGACCTTCAGGCTGTACTGCACAGGAAACACAGACTCCGGCAAGTCGTTCCACATCCTGGCGGTTCGCACTATGAAAGTAGATGCAAACCGTTTGGTTCGCGTAAATGGCAAATCCACCTAGTATGGATGACGTTTCGCCGTTCTCCTGGTTGTTCTATTGTAAAAACGCGATGGGGGTATTAGGTTATGCAACTCTACGGAGACTCTCCGAAATGTAAAGTAAAGAATATATTTCAAAGGTGGTCCCATGATTAGGAAGTCATGATGATGTAATGGCAAACCCGACAAATCGAGGCGAACTTTTAAAAAATCATATGAGCGAGCTGGTTGTAATCGGTTCTTTTTTCTTTAAATTTATGATAATTTATAAACAATCTGTAAAGTACATTCCAAAACATTCAGTAAAATGTTTGCTTGAAAGAAGAACATTAAATATATATATAACACTCGAATCCGACTTATATAGGTATTAACATCACAACACGCAATCCTTGTTGCGCTAAGTCTAATGTAACGTACTAACCTTATTTGAACAATAGTATTATTACGTTAATATCCCAAAATAGAATCTTCCATAAGTTCAATGGAGGCAAATAAATAATGTGTGGTCGATATTTTATATAAATAAACCCTTACCGCCTATAATCCTTCTAGCGTAGGAGAAGGTAGCTACTTTAATCTGTTAGGAAAGATGATTGGTTTTTACGCACCTTGAACCTTAATCAAATGATGGGAAATATGTTTATCGATGTTCGATCTCTATTGATTACCTCCAATAAAATTTCCTTGAGGTTTTACTCAAGTTTTACAAGCTTTACTCAAACTACATTTTCCCATAATGTTTACCGTGAAATATATATCAATAGCTATCCATTGTTTAAGGTAAATTTTCTGTTATACTAGCCATATTATAATACCTGACATCTATGATCTAGGTGGCTATGAAATTAGCATTAATAATGTCAATAGAGTTGAAAATTGACAAAATTGAATGAAAGTTGACCAGGTAAAACACGTAGGCATTTATACAAACATTACAAATAGAATTATATACAAAAATTGCGTATCAGTATAAAAATTTAGTGCTATAAACATTAATTACACTTAAAATTCTATCAGAGCAGGACACTACACAACCACAGCAGGATACCACTCTAATAAAGGCACTGTCAATTATACGAAGGATCTATAGAGTGGTTATACCGTATTTGACACACAACTGACAAGTATAGTTCAACCTGGTATTTGTTCCGAATATTTATAGGTAAGTAATTAAAACAATCCGTTCAATGTGGATTTAGGCACTGAAAACACCAGTTCTTTTTATTTGAAATAAGTTCAGGAAAAAGAGGACATTAAGAACATATCCACCATCTTGCTTCAACTAACAACTTGCTTCCATATCAATATTTTAAAAATGAAATAAAACTTTCTTTGAGTAGGCTACGAAATTCGTTGCCTATTCAATTACAAATTCGTAAACGTTTGGGAAAATACACTATCCCCCCGGATGGTAGGAATTAATTTCAACTAGCTGTCCGAACTAAAACTTGAATACCTACTTAATGAAATCCAAGGTGTCTAAAAAACTGAAAACATTTGAATGAAAGCGTGGTGCATACCAGTCCTAAATAAAGTTTTTCATATATTTTAACACTCAGAAAATCAACTAACTGCCGCTATAGCAAATGTCAACAGAAACAGTGAAAAGGTCAACTGCGAGGGTGTACAATTTCAATAATTGATTTCAAGTCACATGACAACGTTCGCGAAATAAAGAATGAAAATCGTATAAAAACGTCCTGACTATTAACTAAACTGATGTTAACGTTAAAATTATGTTACGAACTTAGAGCCCAATAGAGAGACGAAACGGATAAACATATCGCACAGTTAGAACAAAAGTGACACAAAACAAAATGTGTCATTTTATGAAATTGAACCTTAACATAAAAGTTAACAAAACTTAAATTACAAAATCGGCATATTTCGTATTGGGTTCTTTTTGTTCTAACTATGCGATATCTGGATGATGACAAGTTATAAGACAAATTATGAATCGTGTTTTTGGAGGACACAAAAAATAATTAATGAATAATGTACTTTGTTTTTTGTTGTTGTAATTTAACACATTGCTAAACTGTGTAACGTAGGTACACCCGTATTCTAAAACTCCCCTCAAAAACAGATATCTGCTCAAGTAACGTTTGTTGCACTCTAAGAGTAAAAGAGACAATTTATACTCAAGCGACACTTAATTATTCATTACCGAAAACCTATTAAAATAACAATTGAATACTAATAATGAACGTATTCGGGAGATAAGCCTGTCGAAAGGAAGCCTAAGTGTAACTTCGGGACGATAAAATGATTATCTTCAAATAGGTATCAATTATTGTTATTCTTCTTTGCTATATTTTTTTCCTGCTAAGTAAGCAATGTTCGCTACGCAAGAACGGGCCGACGAGCGACGTAGTCAATTATGCCAATTAACGAAACGTTATCGAATAGAGCGTACGTGACCTAGGGGTTAGAGCAATCTCGAGAATTCGACAATCGGAAAATCGACTCAGAATGCAGTCAAACAGAAATGGACCTTTTTCAAAGTCACAACGCGCAACTCTTTCAGCATCATCAGCACATATTCCAAGAGCTGGACATAGTCCTCTCCAATAGCACGTCACTATGATTTGTTTAAGGTTTCATACATCGAGTTTCTGCCAGCTATCTAGCGCAAATAATCAGTCCGCCTTGTCTGAGGGCGTCCTACAATCCGTTTCTCGAGACGCGGTCTCCACCCGAGAACACGTTTACCCCAACGGTTCACCCCACTGCCACTTCAGTGAGGGAACCAGATATTTGCGAACGTTATAAAAAAAGGCACGCACTTTTTACTGCAGTTATGACTACACTTCTTACAGGCTATCAGGAGTGATTATTATGTTGTTCCACATTAAAGCACAATCAAATTTAAAACGAAATTTGTAATGCTCCGATAAATAAATATTTGGAATTCGGAAATCAAGTATGAAGAGCGAAAACAACAATTACTTCTAACATTTTTATTCAAACGTTACATCAAACAGGAAACTACAAATATAACAGACACTACAAAGTAGAGACCTTCATGCCTACGAAATATTAGAGATATGATTAGGACTTCAAACCCGGATCTTTAAAAGACTATTTAGACTGAGAACGCAAATAAAAATCTATAGGTATTTAACGGACTTGAGTATTAAGATCGCTGCTAAGTCTAGCTAAGCTCCAGCCGACACTTATGTAGGCATCAAATTAAAATCATACTTGACATTGGGTGGGGTATATTTAAATATGGATGTTTTAATATCGATAGGAATAGAAATAATGCATATTCTGGGTAAAAATACCTCAAAAGACTCCAGAAAATTCCTATTTTATATCTAAAAAATTCCAGTAGTTTTATCTAGTTCTAGAACTAGCATTTTGTAGTGTTAATTATACTTTAAAGATATAGCTTATATACGAATATGATACAATAAATACCTTATATCAGAATATTTACATTTTCAATACAATTAATATTAGTTAGTTAGAAACCCCAGCCTAAGGAAAATACTTAGTATCACGTGAAAGGAAATTACTACTTACATTTAACATTTTTCTATTAAAGTTGAACTATCGATTGCGAATCGTCGACGAGACCTTCACAGTGCTAAAGCTAAAACAAGGAAGCGTGTTACCTGCGAGAGTAGGGTACACAATAACGATACTTATTTACACAACAATTAAGGTTACAAACTGCGTAGACACCTAATAATATTTACAATGTTAAAATCCATTCATTTCGAACTTAAAGGCAAATGCAGGCATCCATATACATACATATATATTATGTACGCAATCGAGTAAAAACTACTGTAAAAAAAATTACATTACATACATCTTCATCAACATAGTAAACTTGCAAAGTAGAATTTGAACTAATCTGTATAAATAATAGTTATAAAATGAAATCATTGTCCTAAGGTAAGTATTGTTATATTCTGAAATAGCCGTAGGTTCAAATTGAAAACGTGCATCGAGCCGTGTCAATAATCAAAATGGCGTCCGTGTACGGGCGTCGAAGCCGCCCAAACGGCCGAATGCAACAGCAAGTTTTATCGTGGGCATTTATCGTGTGCTGAGATGGCAACTTGCCGGCCGCATTCCAGCACGCTCGGTCAGGCAACGTCGCACGGAGTCGCGCGCACAAGCCGTTCCTTTGTGAACGATATGACGTCGTCGTCGTCGCCAATCATCATGATAAAGTGTTCTACAATCGCTGCCCAGTGAAAACATCCGGCTTAAGCATGAAACGTGCTGGGAAAACACTTGCATGATTGCTGAATATTTATAAAGGGCGACGTTATTGCGATACTAGCCGCTATACGAACTGTAGGGTGGCGGAAAAGTCGCTTTCACTTGTTCAAAATAACTATAATAGTGCGCTTGGCTCGCGCGTTCCGGCCATTATTTGGCTCAGACAAGGATACAATACAGGAAATGTAAACGTATAAAATCGCGCTTTAAACATTGAATCTTTTTTAGAATTTTCTTGAAATCAGATATCTGCTTAAATTTTCAAACCATTTGGAATGTACAGAAATGCATGCACAAGGATTACGTGTGTGTAAGCAAGTTAGAGCTGAAGGGTTGACGCATGTGTCACCACGTTGATACAGAGTGCCACCTATCTTGTGATGAGATACCTAAATTGGATAATATACGAATATACATAGTATTTATTAATTAGCTGTTGCAAATTGTTTGTTTTACCATAGGAAGTCGCCTTGCCCGTGTATTGCTAGTACAGTTGATAGGGATAAAATTCATATTTATTCACCATTTAAACTTTTTGTGGACTTACAAACATAATTCATAAACTAAATTAGATAAAACGGTGCAGTCGTTCTCGAGTTTTAGCGAGACTGACGAACAGAAATTAATTTGAGTATATATAGGTATGAATTACACTACAAATGCACCTTTAAATGGCAAAGTCGATTTTAATAAATTAGTAGCCTCTGCGGCGCTGATAAAACGAACAATTAAGTCAATTAGAAATAAATAAACTTATTGAACGGTCTTGATAATTGAAAAACGAGCAAATTAAAAGGAAAGGCACCTTTACCGTACCTTTTCTATAAACGTCCTAATTATGATGTCTGAAATGACGAACCTGATATATGATGTTATAGGCATAACGAGTTGAGTCAGGCATGCAATTATTGACTGGGTAGAGGGTTTGTGAGAAAATTGTACCACTTATTAAGGAAGCAATAAAAACTGCTCACATGACGGTCAGGATTAGATATAGTGTCTACTAGTGCGGTGGAAAGCACATCAGGGCAGATTCTCGTCGAATATTATACAGAGTTAAATGTAAAAATTGTAAGCATGGGTATTTGTGTTTACGATACTTAATAAAGATAGTGTTGTCTATCGTAAAATACTCATAAGGATTTCGTACCCAAAACTTGACTTGAAACTAAAGATATAATTAAGTTGTGTAAAAAATGTAAATGGCAAGAGGACAAAAATACGATTTCATGTTTAGGTTGCGGAAGGGATAGAATGTCATATCGTAACAATTAGTTCTAAAAAATATCAACTAGATATCACCAAAAATAAAAAAAATAGGCAAAGAAAACAGAAGAACATCCCAATTTTAACGACAACATTAATTATCACGTTAATTACTTTTCGAATACCGCCTGTGCGCACTTAAAGATTGCACCATGTACGAGTCTACTTACATTACAGTTAATAATTGTTGCAATTACCTATTAATAAGGGGTTAGTACTAGTTTATGTTTCCTATGAGAATTAGTAACGTCCTGTAAAGGTTTCGTAAGTAACAATAAGACAAATTATATCTTTTTAAAGTAAAAGTAACCTCAAACCAATTTGAGACCAACACAATTTGTTCTTGTGAGCTTCAACTGTCGGGCTAGAAGTGACGTAGGAGCCCTACGAAGATACTGCCCAGTCCAGCCCCTCTAACACAAGAAAGAAATAACAAGACATAAAACACGTTGCGATTTTCTTAAATAAGCAAAATCGCACTAAGTGTGACAGACAAATAGCCTATCACATCTTTCCCGGCCTATTTGCTAGGCTTTCAGTAGGGATAAGGACGCTAGGTAAGACGTATAGTACTGTACGCTGTTAATAAATTATCGAACCCGCAAAAAATACAATAGATAACTCAAATAGGTCGGGAATAATAAAATGTACGTCGACGCAATTTAATTTTCGTCCTTTCACTCCCAACTTAGCTTATAGCTTTTATCAGACATTCGAAACACATACTAACTTATTTTAGTAAAAGCATTCGTACCGGAACTAGCAAACAGTTTAGTAATACAGCGATTTTCTTAACTAAATTTAGTTTTTTAAGCGATGTCTCTGACGCTATGTTGGCAGCTCTCCAATAAAAGTAGGGAAAGGGGGCGAAGACAACACGTAGAGTCCAGATACATAGCAAATTCTTAAGAAAGAGTGAATAGATGATTCATATACACACATCAAAAGTGTTTAGGAATCAGGTACATTTTAGAAGATTGCAATCAAGAATATATTTTACAAAAACTGAATTCATTAATAATTTATTCAAAATATGGTGATAAGTCATTGATACAGGCATGGGGTATTGATACAGGCATTAGGTAGGAGACCAATCCAGAAGATAGATTTAAATAAATTAGATTTTTTTAGAGCTAAAAATGTTCTTGATCCCTAGACACTTTTGATGTGTGTAGTAAAGAAGTGTAACAAGGTAGAAGAGGCCTTTTTCCGAACAACACTGTAAAAATATCTGACCTAGTTCTTGTCGCAGTTTCAGCACTACAAATAGGGATGAAGAACGCCATGTAATAAGGGTTAAAAGTTACTATCTTGAAAGAATCATAAACCTACATATATAAAGACTTGATTCGTGGACACGCAGTAAGAAGGTAATATTATTTTAAGATTTAATTCATGGGGTCTTGTGCCGGGCCGGGAGTTCATTCTTGTGACTCTGGATAGACGAATGTTTACTAAGAATTAAATTTGAAAAGAAAGACCAACACTTAGTACCAACATATACTGTTACACTATTATTACCTATATAAAAAACGGCTGAGCCGATTTGGTTTCAAATTGGTGAAGAGGTATCTTAGAACCAGGAGACGTACTGTACATAAAATACTTTGTATGCGAATCCTGTGAGACGTGACATAAAACGTTCCCACTGGCATATAGACGCATGCACTCCTTGAAACGCTGGAGCTACACGGCTTAGAAGGGTGAAATAGAACGCGATATTCGCGGGTCATCCACTAGCATAATTATGAAACAGCGCGTAAATCCTCTCCGAGGTAAGAAACGTTTTCGAACAGCTTTCCATCCCACACAATAGGTAGGCAAAAGTTAACATTTTTTAATGGATATGAAAATTGATTTATTCATTGCATTGTAATAGTCAATAAAATCTTTCGTTAATCGTATAGGTACAGACCAATTTTGATAGCGATTACGGCCGGGTTTCTATTTAAGTATGAAAATTTACTCCCACAGATGTAAAATATAGACTTTCTTTGTATAACATACTGCAATAAATGCTCTCTTGGCTTCTAAAGGTTTATCTTTATCGCTCTGTATGTATGATTAAAAAAATAAATTATAACAGAACAGACTTCTGGTTCTAATGTAAAATACAGAATCATACATTTTATGTTGTTTACGCAATGTTCAAATTCAATGGAATAATACAGTCAAAATTCAGTAATTTGACGTGGCTATTGCTCTAACGCATACGTTTCAAAATCACGTATCCCATCAAATGTTCCCTCACAATGTTGGTTTATGGTAAAACTAAATGTTATCAGTAAGTCAGTTTTTAGAAATACTCAAAAATCTTGCAGGTAGCACAATATTTATCATTACCTATTTATAGCAGTTTGGACCGCGAGGACATTTATTATCATATTTCTTATTACATACTTCATTTTAGATTTATTACTATTCATGTGATTCTTTATAATTTAATAGGCCGTTACGTAGCACTTTCAACGTTAATTTTACGTAAGAACCTACTCCAACTTCAACTAGGTAATAAAATACACAGGAAAATACTTAAGTGCGTTCTTTTCCGAGGATATATTTCCATATTAAAAAAATCTGTAGTCAAAATACCGAAGCAATGAAACAACACGTTCCAAAATCTGTCTACGAGAGATTTTAATACACACGTCAAAAGTGATTAGGGGTCAAGAACATTTTTAGCTCATAAAAAATCTAATTTATTTAAATCAAATCTAATCTTCTGGATTGGTCTCGTACCTAATCCCCCATGCCTGTATCAATGACTTATCACCACATTTTGAATAAATTATGAATGAATTCAGTTTTTGTAAAATATATTCTTGATTGCAATCTTATAAAAAGTACTTGATCCTTAGACACTTTTGATGTGTTTGTGTGTTTATGTTATTTTATTTCATATTACGTAGACATTCAGCGTTTATATTATCCTCAAAGATACTGTTATTGATAGTTTCCCGCAAGTCTCATACGATTTTACCGGATATAATACAATTTCCGCGTTGCTCTCCGACAACCACAATTATGTGTTAAGCGAATTTACTACTTTAATACCGTGCACAGTTTATTATTTATTGTATTTTGCTGTAATTAATATTCAGATATTTATTTGCATACGCTATAATAGAATTCCAAATACATTTCTCGTACTCTTCCACATAGTTAATTTATTATAGAAGTATTTGCAGGTAATGACACGGTAGGTAACCGTTCATTATAGTGTTTATCTCTTGAGTAGTTCCTATTCATTACAATTTAGGGTCACACAAAGAAGATTTATGTATGCTATATACCTTTTTTTTTTCTTTATTCTTCGCTTTTTATGCTTACACCGACTTACGGGGGTTTATTACCATTTACATGTACATTTAATCTTTTCGAATATACTTCACAGCTTGTAATTAATCATGTAATTATGTAAATTATGTAATATAATGAAATAAATAATGCATTCTATCTTTCTCCGGTGATTTACCAAATAAGTGAGATAGTAGAACATATAATTACATATTGTCATGTGTATACTATAGAAGCTAATGAACTGTTGGTCTGTATATAGTAAAGTACCGATGCCCCCTAATGACTCAATGTCCAATGGGTAAGTATTACCAACTAACATTATATTGCTTTTTTCCGTAGTCCGGTTTTACTTTTTAAATGTATTTTTTACTAATTGATCCGGAAAACGCTGTTTTGCCAATATACATTATTAACAATGTTACCCTGCTTTTATACATATGTATTGTGCATAAGAAGCTTCCTCTAAAATCACTCTATGTATTAAAGAAAAACGCATAAAAATTCGTTGCGGTATTTTAAAGATCTCACAAAACGAAAGCGGAAAGCGACTTTTGTATACTACAAGCTGTCCCCTGCAAACATTTGTTTTGCAATAGGTAGTCGCCTTTGAAAATGTATTGGAAGAAATTCAACTTTTAAACCTTTCCTGGACTTCCACGTGTAATTCAAGACTAAAATTAGCCAAATCGGTCGAGCTGTTCTCGATTTTTAGCGAGACTAACGAAAATTAATTAATTTTTATATAATAGAGTTAACAAATAACGCATTAATTTCGACCAAATTTGATTACCATAAAAACGGTTCTAGTAAGTTAATCTTAAAAGATAGACATATACTGCCGCGGACAATTTTTAAATCCTTTCAAGAGGACCAATTCTTTCATACTTTTTGGTATCTTGAACCGTTTTCGCAGCGCAAGCAACGGAAGCCCTCAAGGATGAAAAAATTTCCCCGTTTTTGACACATTTTCCATTATTTCTTTGCTCCTAATAGTTGCAGCGTGAAGTTATATAGCCTAAAGCCTTCCTCGATAAATGGTCCATTCAGTAATTCATAATTTTTCAATTCGAACCAGTAGTTCCTGAGATTAGCGCGATCTAACAAACAAACAAACTCTTCAGCTTTATAATATTAGTATAGATGTATTTCTTTATAATTTTTGGAAAAGTATACCGTAAGTATACAGGCAAAGTATACCGAAACCTGTACGCTGTACGAGGCCAAAGATAATGCTGTGCGTGTGGCGGAATACTGGTCACAAAATATTTGAAGACACACACGCTGTCGTCTCGAAAATAAGTCGAAGGAAATACATTGAACACACTCGAAATATATTTTGTATTATATTCGTAGCATATACGTCGCGTAATCGTAGCACCAAAACCGGTAAGAAAATCATGCCGTAATTAATAAGTATTTGCAATTGCTAAAGTGAGACCGCGTATTTTATCGACTAACAACTACCTAAATAATCACACTGATACTATCAAGGCTAATGTTTATGAGTGTGTATGTTTGTTACTACTTGACGTCAAAACGGCTTGAGCGATTTTAACACAATTTGGTGTTGAGTTAGTTGACGCCCTATATTAACACATAGGCTATTTTTTACCCGGATTTCCAAAGGAGGTCGATGCTGCTATCTAAAATGCAAATGAATGAAAAGATTTTATTTTTGAAAGGTTCAGTAAATTTAAACTGATAGTTTTAACTCCACGACATGGGTTATTACTTGGATAAAATACTCTTTTTAGACGTTCAAGATATTAGTATTAATGTCAGTGTATTAAGGAGGCCTTTACTCACCCCCTCGATATACCATCGATAAGTCACACTAATATTTTTGACGCGAAATCCGTGAGTGTTCGGATAGTAGTTTGTTACTATTTCCTGCGAAAACTACGAGACTCATTTTGCTATACATAATTTAACAAAAATAACGATATTAAATGCGGTTAAACCGCCGAGGTACAGCTAGTTATAGCTAACTAGCCAGTAATTAGCCATATCTACACATAGGTAAAGGGTTACTGATGTAATAAATTATAAGGTGTGAAAGTACAGCTCATTTGCAGCCTAACAGGGGTCCCTGTCCAATTTTTTAAGACATTTACGATTTTGGCATTATAAGAAAAATCCCCGAAAAAGATTTTCGATACAAAATCGACCCTTAGTCAATACTCAATTCTTTATCGTCGTTCGTCACCTGTCACCTTGTATATGGCTCCGTAAAACCATGAATAAATAGGTACAAAGATTTGTTCCATTATCTATTTATTCATTGTTGGCGATAAAAACATCAATTTACCTATTGTGCTTGGCAGAGAAAATATGTCTTGTCTTGTCTATTAATTTATATATAAAGTGATGATTATGGAGCTGTGTAAGTTTTCAAAAACTGCCTTTATTAACTGAACTGGCTAGAGAAAATATAAAAAGCTATACCTTACGTGATGTAATAATTACAACGAATGTGTTAATTTAAGATCTGTTATTGTAATGTTACAATGCTAATAAAAAAAATGCATTTAATCTTATGTTCGCCCCATAATATAAATGGTCAAAGATCGATTTTTAGGTTGTTGATTGAAATATATTTGTACGTAAGAATAAGTGCAGGTACGTTCAGTACTGAGTTATCCTTCATTAGAAATATTAAATGAATTCATATTGACTCATAGATACATTAACAGTATTAAAATATAGCTACTAAGCAAAAATTCAAATCAACTATGGTAATAATGCAACGTAGAGTATTCCAATTCGACTATCATGTTGTAACAATGGTAACAGTAAAAGTTTGATCAGAATTTCCATTAGCAGAAATCGCATGGCAAATGTAGCGTTTTGTTGCGCAAGCGCTGGCGTCGTTTGACATTTTGTGATATGTGCGCGAGTGTGCGTCGACGACGAGGGTACGTCACCTTGACTCGAGGCCCCGTGGGCCCGCGAGGTACCTCCGCGATCGCACTCGCTCACGTAGTGTTCCGCGGCGCGAGAAAGGGACAGACAACTTCCGTAGACAGATGCTTTCAGAGGACGCTACGCGATCCGGCCGCTCGCTTCTGCGCGGCCGCCATTTTGATGTTCCTTGTGACCGATGATAAATTCTTATTTAGGAGCCTTGCGATGACTGTGGCGGCGTCGCGTCGGTGGCGGCCCAGCGAGATGCGAACGCTGTCATTTCCACCACGCGACAAATGACGCGTCATACTTATGACCACGAATGTAAAAGCTATTTTTAGATTGCCTTAGATAAACTTTAATAAAAATGTATGTACTTAACTACCTCAGTATCACTTTTAAAACAATACTGCGAGAACATTAATGCACGGCACGTTTCCTATTTGCTCTTACATTAATTATGTAACCTATTCGTTGCTATTATATAATTGAGTTAACGTGTACTTATTTATTTGTTCGTGAAATAGAATAATATTAATTACAATAATCACATCGAATGTACGTAGCAGCACCTTGACCTCGTTCGTAGATAATATTCAGACTAATTATATTGAAATCGTAAAGGCCCAATATAATGTTAGCAATGCAGCAACAAGCTTCAGCTCTACATCTATAGTCCTGATAACGTTATCTCTTTAACAATAACGTTGGTTTTTGACCAAGCTGATATTGCTACGGCACACGTACAGCTTAGAAAAACATTTGACGAGAGATAAGACGTGTGTACCTGACTAGCCGATTTCTCTTAGAATGAACCTTAAAAAATGTATAAGTATTGGTATTTTTTTAAAACAGTTATCGTGTTGCACCTATAACGACTACCGTGCAAGCAATATGATTAAATTGTGTTACCAACGTACGTAAAACTGCGACATAATCATAATTTTAGACGCAAATTCATGTACAGCTATCACTACTAAGCTATTTGTGTTCTCTTAAAACGCATTGTGCAATCGATCGTTGAATTGGCAAGGTTTCATTCCTTCAAGGTGAAGATTTCGTACTTATAAATAATGTTGCTGAAAGATGTGGCTCCTTTAGTTTCGTTACTCGCAGCGCCATCTCTATTTGAACTTGGAGAACTTGCGCGCGAGGTTTAAAGCCCCTCTATAAGAATAGTAATGTTTTAGGTTACTTTTCTAGCGATGGTACATTCTGAAAATGTTTAATTTAAGGAGATTGTAATATAAGCTACAATGCGAACTTTTATTCAAATATACCTCGGTATGATAATAATTTAAAATTAGATCACGAATTCCGTCCCCTTGGTTAAACGTGTCTGTTGGCTTCGTCAGCGTTTAGCTTGAAAGGGTAACGACCGATTTCTTTTCGTGTTGTTCATATGTCTCTATTATAAAAGTACTTAAAAAAAACACGTACGTGGCCCAAATTTTTTATGAAAAAAATTTTATGCATGGCTTATTTTTAATGAATCCATTAAAATAGCATTAAAGAGTTGTATTAACGAATTTATACTAAAAATCATTAGCACTGGGAATACTATTGACAGAATAAGTAATGCAAAGAGAACTCATGAAGATTCTTTCTTACGTGGTTAGGGCATTGCAGATTTACACGAGTCCTTATGTAGGGGCACGCCAGAAGGGGATGAGAAGCAATCAACATGGGCGAGCCTGCACAAAAATACGCATAAAGATATATCTGTATGAGAGGGAGGTATACTATGTTATGATAAAATTGATAGCTGTAGTCTGTCCATAACTCGAAGACAGGTATTTTCTGACATTTCATAACTAAGGGGTATATGTACAAGTTGGTACTTATAGCAAGTTGGAATCATACTATAGGTAGGTGCTGCATTAGTAATTTGCCCGCGTAGATTATCGGTAAGTACGTACGTCACAACTACCAAGTACCAACAGATCAGTTCCGTTCATTTCGATACAGATCCACCCCATGTAAGGTGAAAAGATCGCGAAAAAAACGAGAACGCAAGAACTATAAAAAGAAATACAAGGGATAGGGGTGCTGTGAGGATGTTCTATCATCGCAATGGTAGTATTTCTTACAGTCGTCTGTTAAATTAATTACACATTTGTCTCTGGAAAACACGTGACGTGACTTCATCGTTTACTTAATTTCTAGTTTCACCCCATCGCACTATTTTACTTAAAGAATTCCAAACACAGCGTGCCTTACTTGGATAGCCTTTCATTATACTATTTCTCGTTATTATACTATTTGATAGAAAACAATTAAACCATACGGAGAAAGCTAAAAACATTTAATATTTAACTAGTATTATTACAACAATCGTAGGTTGGTATCTGATTATGGAATATGTTGACTACGTAGAACTATTGTAAGTTAGCAATTAGGTAGTAAGACTATTACGTAAGTACTGAACATGAGTAGCCGGGCTATTAAGGCACTATGTGGACTATTTTATCGCTAACGTAGCTACAGAAATCTGAGACAAATGTAAAACTTTACCTATGTACCTCTATAAAATATTTTGAACAATTATAGAATTATACTAATAGAAACTGACCTATATATATTTTGTTTTTCCAGTATTATATATAATATTAACAGTATTCCCCTGCTATTAAATGTAAGTATAAACTTCCCCCCTTTTTACCCGATTAGGGGATTGGGGTACATACCCCGTGGGACATCCCACTTCCAACTTTTCCTAGAGAAGGAAAAGGAGGAACAAACTACTGTAGTTTGTTCTATACATTAAATGGGAATTACCCCAAGTTTGCGACGGATTACTTAGTGAAACAGCGAGATAAATCAAGCGACCGTGTTACCCATAGACAAGCAGCACAATATATTCGTCACACATTACAACTCACGCGCAATAGAGCGAGGATCGTCGTCGGCGTCGTGAAAGTCGTTGTAATAAAATTGGCCTCAACAAACGCACAAGTAAATGCTTTCGTGAACTTTCTCTAAACATCTACCGGAGCGGATATTTTAAACCGGTACCAATGTTAGCCTTGATGATTCCAACATCAACGGCCAAAGGACGTTAGGAAAATAATTTAGCATTTAAGACTACATCAGTTACCTATATAAAGTGTCCTAACTTGAACCACCCACAGAGTTGCACGTTTGACATTCCACAAAATTCGGACCTGGGGTCTTCGGGCCGTGCCAGACTAAAGAAGACTGACATATTATCACTGAGATGACAACACAACAAAATCTTAAATGATCTATTATGGATTTTATTAATATATTCTGCTACTAAATATTACTAAAACATTAAGTAACCTCCGTCATAAGTTCTGTGACTCGAGGCTAAGTTTTTCTTCTTTCCTGTTATAGCAGTATTGTGAAAGTACGTAAGAAGTGTGTAGGTAGGTTACGTATGCGTTACGAGCGAAAACGAGGGCATGCAAACAAAATACACCAACTACGTAAGCTTTATACATTGCAAAGAGTTTTATTCGATCTCTAAACGCCTTTCTATGTCTCGCGTCTGTTCCTTTGTTTACTAGTTGGTATGGATTTTGCGTATAAATATTACAGATTTTTTGAGAGTGGAACAAACGTTTACGCTATAGTTTGAAAATCAGATAACATACTTACAGTTATTTATAAATCAATTTGTACCCCTGGTTACCGACATCTACTAAAACTGCTCTTGCTTACTTTTATAGGTACATTCATATTATATATCCGTCATGTAAAATTAACATCAAAATACTCATTATTATATTTAAATTTCTTTGATCACAGACACACCATTCCATACACATTGGCACATGATGTACGAAAATCAATATTTATAACAAACAACCCAAGTGGGTCGCTTACTATGTTTACACCATAGAAAAGAAAATCCATTCTTAATTTTATTGCATACGAGAGGCAAGAAATTACAGAGTCGTCTGACCCCGGCTTAAATTAAACGTAATTAAAAAGGATAACAGGCGTCTTGTATGACTAGATGACAACATTCACTCGTGTATACTTAAAATTTCAATTTTAAAATTATTTAGTATAATACTCGTACCATAACGTAACCAATATTTGGAACATACATTCCATGTTATTAATTTATCTACGGAACTTTTTCGTCAATGAGGTCTTGAGGCCTGAAGGCGATAATAAGAGGGTACATATGAGAGGTAGGATTTGCGTGTATTTATATAGATTAAATCTGGATAAAAAGTCAAAGCCTAGACATACACAAAAAAAAATAAAAATAAAAAAAGTTTTGTCGTAAATAAATGTTTTATTGATTTGCAAACCTCTAATAGTGATAACCTAACTTTATGGATAAACGGTAACCAAGCACTATCCATACCCAGTCATTAATATTATAAACACAAGTATAGACTATACAGGAGACGTAATACATACACATTCGTAGTTTTCACATTGCAGGCCCGCATTGGCGAAGTAAGGCAAGATACCGATCGTTGCGGGGAAGCCTATTTCCGGCTTTCCGGCGGTCTGTTATTTAATTTAAATTCGGAAAATTTTAAAACGACAATAATACTTTGTTAGATTCGTCTTCAAAAATAAGAACATAAGTAAGGAAAAAAAATATTGCAATTTAAAAACACCTCCAATTTTAAATGTACGTGTCTTGCCCTTTCATTTGATACATTAGGTACTTGAACATATTTGTATAGAGTCGACTTTGTTTCCCCACTTTCAACCCTCATAACTTTTGAACAAATTATCAAATTTTCATTTAATAAATAGATTCGAAATATACGTGTCGTGTTCTTTCATGTGATACCCCACCACACTTGGACACATTCATTCAAGTTAAAATTTTTCATCCCCACTTTCAACCTTCTGTAACTTTTGAGTGGGTGAACAGATATCGATCAAACACGTTCGATCAAATCAGCTTTCAAACAAAGAAAACCATGTTTAGGAGCTACGATGTCACAGACAGACACACGGATACACACGTCAAACTTATAACAACTGGGGTTAACAAATAAGGGTCTGCTGGACCTACTACCTACCTATTTTGCGCAAAACTACTGCACTTGTACATAACTTACAAGGCCGGATGATCCCAATTGCTTTCCGAACTGTGTTTAACTGAACTAGATGCCAGTTACTAGGATTTACATTCATTACCAGGCCATCAATACGCGAATAGGTATAATTGGGTTCCATTGAACGCAGATCGAGCTGAACTGACCCCAAAATTTTAATCAAATCGTAGCATGGGTTCGGCCACGTAGCATTATTACTACATATATTGAGTATTAGTGTTTTTTATTAGTTTCATGATATTGTGACGTACGGGGGGTACGAGTGGTCAAAGCATCCTGCCTCTAGGACGTCAGTCGGTTGTGGCTTCGATCTCCGTCTTTGACATAGTACTTTTGTGATGAGCTGCATCTGTTGTGTCTGTGCGTTTTAGGTATATATATATTTAAAAGTATTCATGTAAGAGTCTGGCACCTATAGTAGCTACTATAGTCACTAATACTACCAAGAAGCACACCTCGTACTTAACACATTGTGTGTTCTGCCTGTAGGGAATACAACCCCGATTAATTTTAAATTCAATACTGAAAAGATTAACAGTACTAATGTGTGCTGCATCCATACGTTGTATTTGTTTATTTTTGCATTCATGTTGTAGTGTACAATGGTGGTCAGACTTATATGAGTATCAAACATGTCCTTGCAGGGGCATAGAAACAAACATTTAACTTAAACTTAATATTACTACATTAATATATTTATAATGTAGAATATAGTTTTTAATATTTGAATATGGGGAAAAAAGTAGATTTATACTTACTTTTTTACAGTTAGGGAAAGTGTAGCTTCGCGAAAATACAGCCGTTTCAAAGTGAAACGGAGACAAGAAATGATATTAAGATATTTATGTATGGTATGTTATAACAAGCAAGCCTTTGATATCAGCTAGTACAGGATGATTAACAAGTATTGTTTTAGGTCTGCACGATGAATAACAAGTAAATTGCGTCTCAATACAAGTCGGATGGTACGTGTTCCATGCAGCGTGCATGTGACCAATATGTATGAATAACTGTGTTAGCGCCCTAATGAACCCTTCGTAACTTCATTCATACGGGGCTTTAACAGTAAATTAATTGTAACGAATTAAACTCAATGTTGTTGATGTAAAATGGCTCTGCTATTGTCGTGCATGTATCACACTAACATTATAAAGGCAAAAGTTCGGGAGTGTGTATGTTTGTTAGCTTTTCACGTATAAACGGCTGTGGCGATTTTACTAAAATTTGGTAAAGAGTTATCTGACTATATACAGAGTGGATTAACACGAACAAATTCGCACAGGAACGGGACAAATTGCGGGTAACACCGCCGGGGTCCGGCTAATTGTACATAACTAGCGGATCCGGCAAACGTTATAATATAATAATGCAAATTGGCAAACGTTGTTGCAGTATTTACATATTATAAAAATATAAACGCCATTCCCCCCTCCCCCCATTTTCACCCATCGAAATGAATTTTGAAAAATCCTTTCTTATCTCACGTAAACATCATAAAAGGAACTATTGTGCACTATTTCAGCTTTCTAGGTGAAGGGTTTGGGGTAGGCTTTGATGAGTGAGTGAGGAATGAATCAGTCAGGACCAAACATTTGTTTTAACATAATAAGTTACCTGTGTACCCCATGTATTGGAAGAAATACAACTGGTAGCTGCAAAAATAGTAGACTATTCTCAGACCCACTGAATACGCATATAAAATTTGGTAAAAATCGGCAAAGCCGTTTCGGAGTAGTACGATAACTAACACTGTGACATGGAAATTTTATATATAGCAACATCTAGTTCAAAGTTTTAATTTATGTCGAAACAAAACCTTTCCGCCCGAATGCCGCCCTTATTACCTTTGACGATAACTCAATCACGATCAGTAAACAACGAACGCCACTATAAGAGCGTTGGGAATTTTACAACAACAAACTAATTAGTCTCTTTTACAACAACGACAAACAATAGATTGAAGGAACGTGTATTTATATTTCGTTAACGTTAATATAACCGCACACGCAGAAAACTAAAAATACCTATTTTCGCAACGATCATTTTAAAGAAAACATAACTAAATTCAACCAGTAACTACTAAACCCGATTTTATTAAAGATCTCCTCGATTTATCTGGTCTGTCATCATCAATTCCTGATTTCTTCATCATGGGACCACCTTAGAACTAACTTTTTTTCAACAAAAATAATCATCAGACGCTTAAAAAATATTTTTTCTTTGCAACAAACACAAGACACTCGCTAAAGACATGCGGGTCATATGAAGTCGAAGAGTTTAATCATAAGTAACCTATTGGGCTAAACAAAGTGTGAGCATTCGCCTCGTTTTCAGAATGAATGGAAAGGCCCTCTTCGCTGTAATATTAAACTAGCTACTACACAATTCCATGTCATTACTGAGAACCGCCATTTATGAAATAACTAGATGTATCCCTGCGGTGTTACCCGAAGTTTATACTGTTCTCGCGGGTGATTCGGAATAAAATATAACCTCTGTGTTATACCTTTTTATATAAGATAAACCTAAATGATATTCCAGTGTATAAGTTATCTGCGTGCCAAATATCAACAAAACCTGTCCAGCCGTTTTAACGTTACTCGCGGAGAAACAATTTATTTTTTCCAAAAATATAAAATTCAGCTTCTATAATGGTAACTTGATAAACTCCACCTGTTTTCTCGTAAAAAGAATCAAAGTACAGTTTTGGACCCTGAACAGTTTTATTACATTTACAAACAGGTGTTTCACCACTATATTATAAGCTACAAGCGTACTAACTACTAAGCTAGTAGCATTATAAGCTAACGGCGAACTTGACAATATTTTTTTTATTTACAACATGTTTTCCAATAGGAAATTTACAGGGCCCATGTTTGTCTTAGTTATGAAAGGTAAGATGGTAACTGTATTCAAAATGGCAGCTGTATTTGGGGGGATACATGTCAACTGAATTACTAATTTCAAGCAATCAGTATTTAGGGTGACAGTTATTGTTCTTATTGTTTATTTACATGTTACAATAGTGTCTTAATTTTAATAACATACCCAAATAATAAAAAGTCCTAAAACATAACTGACAGAAGTCACCCTGGGCACCTACTAGCGACATCTAGATAGGACTTTTTTAAAGTTTGAAAATTCCCCATTAAAAAGTAAATCTAAATCCTGACTCAGGTTCTAAACTATCTGTATACCAAATTTCATTTAAATCGGTTCTCGGTTTCGCACTTACTACGGATTGTATTATTGTTAAGTTTAATCGAAATTCCTTTAGTAGTTTTTGGGTAAAACAAACATCCCAACATTCGCTTTTATAATAGTAGTAGGATGACGATGTAGATTTTGACTTTCTTTTTTCATTTCCATTTGTGTCCAAGCTCTGTTTTTAAAGCGACCGTTTTATACATTTTAGTTTTCTATGCTCTATCAACAAAGTATCTAATAGGTACTTTAGGCTATTGGTCCCTCAAAATCATGTGTTGTTCAGTTTCAGCACTCGAAGAATAGTTTAATACATCCCGATAGAAATAAGCGGGGCTGTAAATATTGTTGGGGCTTATAATAAAGTACTGAAAGAGAGCGCCCGGCGTCGGCGGCGGGCCTCTGCGCGACAGGGCGCGGTCGATGAACCGTGGTGGGCCAATGCTCCCATTTTAGGCCAAATTCCTACATTTCAGAGATTGCAAGCACATGATACTATCGTATGAGTTAATCGCGATACTGTCATCAGCCTCGATTAAAATATATTGGCAAAGCACAATACCAGGTTTAAACTAAAAACAAAATAATATACTATTTAAAGAGAGATTTACTAATTTTACCTTTGGTTTGGTCAAAAAGTTCTAAATCTAGTTACTAAAAAGCTTATCACATATGGTAATAACACTTAGCGAACTAATGAAACGAGGTTTCTTAGATTCTTAAAAGATAAAATTACTCAAGCAACGTTTTTGTCTTGCTCTGATAACGTAGGCGTAAAAGAGATAAAACGATTCTCGAGTCACACTAAAGTAAGTTTTTGTTTAGAATACGAGTCTTAGGTAGAATGTGAAGCGTTTAAAATGCAAATATCTCAGCCTAGACTTGGTACATGACGTCGATATTGGTGGGTATATTGTTCTCAATAGAATCAATTAAAAAGGGCCACACTATTCCAGTTGCGAAGTCAATGAAATGATACTTTACAGGTAGTGAGTTAGGTATACTGTTTAATTTTAAATGTCAAAATTCGTAAAAGTAATTATTAGTAATTTCAACAACTCGTGTTTCATGATTCACAGCATTTTTTAAATATGTTTTCAATATCTTTTTGCACTGGTTTACTGTGCATACGCTTCATGTACATATTATCTGAGGTCAAATAAATAACGATATCTAATTACGGACGTTTATGGCACA
The DNA here is from genome assembly GCA_012932125.1 of Conopomorpha cramerella. Classification (NCBI taxonomy): domain Eukaryota; kingdom Metazoa; phylum Arthropoda; class Insecta; order Lepidoptera; family Gracillariidae; genus Conopomorpha; species Conopomorpha cramerella. Next base: position 22,230 of record SJJU01002890.1, read on the forward strand.
TTACAGCTTAGTGTTACATTCCGATAATTATTGAAACGTCAGCGGAATGAACAAACAATACAAACATTAAAGTGCGTAAAAGAAAATATTGAAGATCACAGGCATTAGAGGTAAATATAAAAGCCCATTTAGACTGAACCATTAATTCTCTTGCCTTTAGCGCAGAATAAAAATTAATCTTCTTGAGTAGTGTAACATAACAAAATAATGGGATGGAAATTTTCATAGAAAATGGCAGCGGATATTTAATTGCTTTTAATTATTGCTCTAGAATTCACAAGAGAACGGCTAAATGGACCTCAAGACTTTTTAAGATTGATTATATATATATGTACATAAAGGAAAGTGCTAGTTACACTATTTAAAACTCAAGAGCGATTAACCCTTAACCAGGCAGAGGGAATAAAGATCCCACCTAAATTTGAACCTTAGTCCGTTAAAATAAAGTCTAAAATCAATTAATTTCAGACAAACCTTCTGCCTGTTAAAGGGTTAAACCGATTTGGCTGAAAATTGGTGGACACGTAGTTTAGAATCAGGAAAACGCTATAGGGTACTTTTTATCCCATTCCTGTGGGACGCGTCGCTGTGTAGAAGGTGTTATAGTTTGAATGAAGTTTTAATACTTAAACTACGCGAATGAAACGCGGGGCGTCCAAAAACTTGATGATAAATGAAAATTAATTCAAAATATATGTACAAATAGTTGAATAAACTCCCTAACACGTCATAACTATGAAAGCCATAAGACAACAAAAAATAAAGGCAACCAACTGAAGAAATAACAGCAAAAGAACAAAAATATAGGCAATATGTCATGTAAAATCTGCAGCAAAAATAGGATAAGTAAATAAAAAGTACAGTTTATAATTTAAAAAAAAATAAACCTGGCGAAAAATTATACATCGCTACATACCTACACATTTCCTTAATCTGTACAGAATAGAATTTATTTTTATATCGTCTTAATTGGCTGCAAGACAACTTACATTAAGTAAAATTTATCTACTATAACTTTTGTCTTTAAAAAATATATATAAAGGTTTAAATCCTATTAGCTGACCGGGCAAACGTTGTTTTGTCCAAGATACATTATTCATAGTTTTTCCCTGCTATTACATGTATGAATTAGACACAAAAACCTTCCCCAAGAATCCCATGAAAATTGATTACTGTCACTCCATTTCTGAGTTTTCATCAGTGCATACTATGTTAATCTAAAAAGAAATACATAATTCATTAAACTGCTACATTTCTAAATAAAACTTAGCGAATTGCAGCTATTTCATATTTTGCACTTCAGTAGATTCCAATGTGCCTAATTTCATCTCTGCTTGATATGAAAGCACTGAGCGTGACACACACAATATAAAAAACGAACGATTTTCGCTGAAAGCAAGTTCGACTACTTAACTCTCATTCACCTATTTAAGTCACTGTCAAGTGTATTTTCTACGAAATATTCTTGAACATAAAACTCAGCTAATCATTATCAAGTGCCTCTACCTACGCGATATTGGGATTAAAGATGTACTTGTTTGTTGGAATTCAAATTCTAAGAAAAACTCACATCTATTATATATAAGGGCTGGACCGATTTGGCTAATTTTGGTCTTGAATTTATTCGTCGAAGTCCTGGGGAGGTTTAAAATAAGTATTTCTTCCAATACACGACTTATAAACTTACAAATATTCCTACGTTAAAAAATACCGGAACAGCTAAAGGTAATATTCATTAAGTCCTATTTGAAATCTATAATTAGTACGGAACATTTAGAAAAAACCCATTTCGAAACTAACCACGAAAACTAGTTAGCTACGAAATCTATATTTTTCCGTGCCAAAATATTTCAAATACCGGCTTCTACGGTTCTCCGGTCTGAGCAGCTGCGGCCGGTCGAGCTGAATAGACTTAGCATGACGATACAAGTGCACTAAACTTCCTTGATTTAACATTAATGGATTTGCTGCATTTACCCGCCTTTAACTATACAAATATAAAAATTCATTATCTTAATGGTAGCTGACCCACATGGTCTTAAGTTCGACATAAAATACAGACTATGGATCCATGTTTATATCATCCAAGAAAGTTTTGTCGAAACGACTTAGTAGTTTTCCCGTGAAAGCGTAACAAACTTAAAATTACTTTTATAATTTCAGTAGGGATAAAATGCTTTGACTACCAACTATTAGACGTTAGCGAAAGTCGATCGATGATCGTGTTGAACGAGTGGTCAGCGCACAAATATCTTGAACAAGGTTCACCAGCTCGATTTCCTTCTCATCTTGCTTTTGTGAAGGTGTCGTATTTATTTCTGTATGTAATATTAATTCATTTTCTCTACATTTGTGTTTGTCACAGTTACGTTCACGACACAACCTTATCGGAGTTTGGATCAATTGTCAATTGAACTAACTTCATATCTGTTCTAAAACAGAAAGAATTGTATTTTAATATTTGTTTTTTTGTATGTTTACTAGTGAACGCAACTAATTCATACGCGTACTAGGTCGTAATATGCCAGCCAGCCTTTTGCTTATCGAGAGTTAAAATCGGTTAGGGGTTGAAATAAAAAAAAAGTGTAATACGGTATTATTCTGGGTATTCTGTAATTACTATTCAAGAGTACTACCATGAGGTTTTAGAACCATAAAATCAATATTAAACTTAGTCTCATATAAACTTCCATCCCCCTTTTTAGTCCCTTAGGATATGATTTTTAAGTCTTTTCTTATCTCACGTAAATATAACAAAAGGAACCCCTGTTCAAAATTACAGCTTTCTGGGGTCAAGAGTTTGGGGTGGGCGTTGATGAGTCAGTGATGAATGACTCAGTCAGGACTTCGAGTTTTATATTATGTACTGCGTGTAAAAGTTCCCGGAGCAATGGTCTTAGAAACGTTGTTGGACTCGTCAATATGAACAACTTTTACTATGGCGACAATGCGGGGAAACGCATTTTTTTTTTCATAGCAATGTCTCAGGCTATGGCATTTTGTATGAGGATTGAAAAAAATATTTTCTCTCGCCATAGTAAAAGTTGCTCATATTGTCGTCAATATGAGCAACTTTTACTCATATTGACTATTATATTTACTTATATTGGGCTCGTGCCCAACAACGTTTATTGCTCGGGGTCCTTTTACACTCTGTATAGAAACTACTGAACGATTTACATAATTTTTTATGTATGCCGAAATTTCCACTGGAAAAGAAAGAACAACTTCAATTTTTTTAGAACGAATTAGGAGTATATTTCTAGATTGTCAAAAATTACTAAGCAGGTTGCTAAGCAACGGAACTAAGGACCGTATTCTAAAACAATTGACTTTACTGTAGTGACGTTGTTACAGTTTGTGTGTAATGATTGAAATCGCATAATATACTGATTTCATCCATAGGTATACCTAAAAAATGCTATTCTCGTGTCACTGTATTTGTGATCAATCGAAACGGTTTGAACGATTCGTGGAAAAAGACGTAAACTTTTTTTTATAACCCTAAAGAAAATAAGGGTGGCCAAACCCAACATTTTATTTTTATTTTATGCTTCAGCCCCAGTCATATCAATACATATTATGTTTATAATATTAGTAAGTACTTCAGATAAAACTGATTTAAGTTAGCTGCGTAACTTATGCGAAATATTAAAATAAGCAATTCATAATATAACAAAATATATTCCTTCAACATGAGATAAACAAGAACATATTTCCAGACAACATATTTTTAATATTTCATTAAGAATTAGACATGTGTGGTATATAGGTTGACAAAAGAATATGTACAACAGCGTTTTGGTATTCATCAATGTTGGACCATACAGCATACGTGTGTCTACAACACATCCTGCGTAGGTAATAAATGAATAGAATAAAGTTTGTTGGCGGACCTAAAATATTTATGACGATGAATAAATGACACCCACATACTGCCGTACATTAATTTTGTCAAGTCAAAGAGACGCAGATTTTTATTCGATTATTGCATATGCAAACGTTTTTCACAAAGACATAATTTTACAAGCATCAGCTTTAGTTAAAATACACTCAGAGGCACAATTAACCGCCCACTGACATTTTCCGATGTAACTTCATAAATTCATTATTGCATGATTTTTTCACTTGAGGGTATCTTAAAAAAAGGTCATAAAATGTTTCAATCTATCATAAACTACTCACTTAACATATTGTCATTCAACACCATAAGCATTTAGTTATTGTAAACAAAGTTATGCCACTTTAGCCGAGTGGGCGGTTAATTGTGCCTCTGAGTATAGTTAGGTAACAATAAAATAACTCAATTTGTAGCCATTAGTAAGCTAGGCGTCATTAGGAAATGATTTGCTTTCTGTCCGTTGCGATAGTGTACAAAGGTACATACAAACATGCAGTGCAATAGTGGCACAAGTTGGCAACAAATGGAGCCGTCGACGTCGGCGCACGAGGCGGTCGACCCCGCCGCGGCCTGACGTCACATCCGGCCGCCATGATTGCGGTGGCGCGGCGCTGCGCGGGGGCAACGCGCACCGACCACGTGCATAATTGACTGAACGATCACGAAACACTGCATTTTAGAAAGCTTGCAATGAAGGATTTTCTTTGATATCAATTTATCCAGTTAATTGCTTATAACTTAAAGTAGTAAAATGTATTTATATAATATACTTTCCTTAAGATATTTCATCTACTTATATATAATAATAATCATCATTTATTTCGGGAAAAGGTACACCCATACTTTACATATTATACTATATGATATTATACGATATAATGCACGATACATATTTCATGAGTCATGGCTATCGTACAATTTGCGTGAATGGTAATAATTCAACTAGACAGATAAGTTTATTTTATTTAGGAATATCATCCAAATGGTGACGTTATACTTCGTAAAGCCGAGTTTAGTATAAGTGTAGTTCGGGTGAACAATGCGCAACCTACTTCGGCGAACAATAGATCTATGCAGGAAACGCCCAGAGACCAGCCAGTGTAACTTGATTACGAAACAGAATCAATTGTTTATTTAAGCAATATCTACAAACTGTACTTTATTAAACGGGATGTTTTGGAACTTAAATATCACGCAGTAATTCAGACGCTGCAATAAATCAGTTCAATTTAAATTATAAAACATAAACACACAGGTTTCCTTTCATCAAATGACGATGATTGAAACGTAAGACATTAGAAAAAAACAAAAGGAACTCTTCAGTCTTGTCAAAAATATACTACTAAGTACTGAGACACTTTTCTTCAGTAAGATTACATTCGTATCCTACTGTCGGAAGGAGAAAGACATTACGAGTCTCCAGGCGTAGAACGAAGCCATAGAACTGAGCGATCGATGGACCGAGGCTACTTTGAATCCCTGGTCGTAATCTGCGATTATAAAAGTGTCTGCAACGAAAGCCAAACATTCTTCGCCTTGTCTTATTTCGTATAGTAATGGGGGGAAATAAAACTAATGAACGGAATAGTGAGGTAACAAACATTTTATTTTTTTTCCACCAGTGTCGATAAATTGAGGCGATCGATGTGGGTTTCTTTCCATCTCTTTCGCACTTGGTCACTGATCACTTCTTAATTACAGGACATATAGATTTTTCTTATAATCTGTTAAATTAGTAGCTCAGTAGTCACAGTGGACGGAAAGTGGGCGAGATTGTCCTGGATTATATTTAGGATACACATAGATCGAAAAAACTATATCTACATATATATACTCTATATAATATCTGATGATAGGGTGCACTCTTAACAATTTTGGAGACGTTGGTTTCCTCAAAAAGGGAATAGGTACTATAGACGCGTATTGAATTATTTAAAACAATGTATTGCGCGTATTGACTATAATAACTAATCAGACAAAGAAGATAATGTTCCTTTTCTTATTTTTCAAAGGGCACCAGCACAAAAAATACATTTTTCTAGCAAAGTAGCAGCGTACGGCCCAGAGGCGCGTGTCAAATTGATCACAATTCACAACGGACCGCTGGCGTTTCGATTCAACCGATATCCATTCCACTTTTTAAATAAATTTCTAGAAACAGTTAATTTCTATGACATGGTAAAATGAAAATGTATCGTCAGGCGATTCGATTTTTATAGTGATACCTGTTTTACTGCCCAATTGTTATTAATAATGGCAACATACAGTAGCACAACATGTAGTTGGTAATAAAACCAATGCAGGCGACTTGAGTACTTTTTACTTTATCCAATAACGCTTATAAGTTCGCATTCGTGAAATTATTTTCCATCGTGTGAAATTCATTGCGATTCGGTTAACGTAACTACCAAACGGTCTATAGTATTATCGTAACGTAACAAAACGTTTAACTAGGCATACCCCTGTGGGTATTTTTCGACCAGATTATATTAGAGAATTTTTGAAACCTCCCAATGTTTCGTTGGCGTTAGTGGGTTGTATAAGCCCCCATTATATCACGTATTCTCATTGTCCTGTAGATTTAAATGTGAATTATTTTTCCAATGATTATGATTGCTTATATTCAACGTTGGATCAAAAACTAAGGCGGAAATCAGGCAAACATTAGTACATTTAAATTCCTAACGTAAGCAAAGAGGATTGATTAGCTGTTTTTAAAAACGTTTCATACTGTTTCTGATAATTTTGGCTGAATTTAGTGTTCAGTAAATACTTGTACATAAATCATACTGATTGTAGAAATGTTTTTATTATTGTGCATACCCATACACAATAATGCCCAATGTATGTCAGATACCGGTCTACACTTTGAACCACCCTATTGGGTTCCAGAGTAGAAGTTGGAGCAAATAGCGCCAATGCAATGTGTTATGCTCGCGGGGCTCGTAAAAGCCAGTGCACGCGTGCACTGGCTTTTACGAGAAGATAGGCAGTAATTCCCAAGGATTGACACCTATATATAGGTAACTTGTCTTTACGAAATATAGGTACCTACCTATCTACTCATCCACAAAACACAGGACCTTCGTAAGTCGTATGTCGTGAGTACAACAAAAAAAGACTTCGATTCAAGATTAAGTTTGGCAAAAGTAAAGTTAGATTTTAATTAGTTGGGACTGGATTGATTTTATCAGTAATTAATCATACTTGTAGAATAAAGATTCTTTACTCAGGGGTAAAATTAAGCGGTGTCCTCCAAGAAAATAAGTTAAATTAACTAGGAAAGATCCCCAAATACCTAACGCTTCCCAAAGGTGTAAAAAAACTGAAAATGGGCAAAAAAATCTTGCTCTGTGTAGGTAGGTGGTACCTGGTAGATACGCTTCTTAGAAAAATACAAGTTAAATTTGATACAGCATATGAACTACTACTGCACTAGTAGCCACAGATCAATTCGTATAACTAATGCACTAGTAGCCACAATCAATTCGTTAACAATAAATGAATGTGCCTACACTGGGTGAACGCATAAACGCGCACTGATACGAAATGAAACACTATCTAACAAATTAATGAATTCACGATTATTTGCTATAATTACTAATTCCGAGGAAAACAATTTACGACAAAATGCATACTTTAGATATTCATATTTATATAAAAATCTGCATGATTCCAACTGTTCTATGCTCCGATTTCGTTTCTCAAAAATATCGAGGTATCAATGTGCGCCTAATAAATGGTTTTATTAAGCTTCACATGTTTAATTATGTTATTTTTATATCAAGGTATTTAATAAAGATTATTGTAGCGAACGAGTGAATAAATGAGAAAGGTTGCCAGCCGTGAAATATTTCTCTAAATACCTCGAAGTACTAACCGTATGCGGTTAGTGAGCTTGATGATTAACTTAGTTCGAGTGCAGTTTCAAACGCCGGGACCGGGATAAAATAAACAGTAATTCCAGCTAACAACCAGAGGGCATTAAATCTAAAGGGGATTAATACAACAGGATTTATTTATCATTGAAATATACCCTTGAACTTAGTAGTAGAGACGCCCTGAAGGGATACAGATTAAATAAACATTCGTAAACTTTACAGTACAATCATCTATCCTCGGCTCTCCTCTGAGGGAATCGCTACAGTAATTATCTAAGTAAAGTAATATTGTAGGTAATAGCTTTATGGAAACTGGTAAACAAGTTTTAAGAGACGCCACGATCCGTCCCGGTTCTGGTAGAGACAAATTATTCCAAACCGTGCCTGTGAGTGTACCTACTATTAGTTAAGCTGAAGTAGGGGCCACATCGTCATCCACTTTCTTCATTGTATAGATTTTCTCAAGATGAAGAGTTGAATTAAATACGGCCCCGATTTTTTATCAAACTGGGCTCGTGGTCGCAAGCCACACGTGTAATGTTTATGCAAATTAATATTATTGGCTAAATAAACAACAATAAAAGGTGTGAATAAAAAACAGAAATAATGCTAGTCATACTCGCACACCAAGTTCGTAATAAATTGTAGATAACTATATTATTTATTACTTAATTACATATTTAAAGATTTCTAGTTTTTCTCTATAAGGATTCGTAGTTTACTAGGGTCATTCAAATAATTCTATCAATTCATCCTGTCCATTTTTATTTCCTAGTCCAAATGGGTATTGTACACATACTTACTTATATGATTGATAATTGCCTAAAGTCCAAAAGTTTGCATTTGCTAACCTTCAACACTTAGTAGTCTAATTACTGATTATGTAATTTTTTATTTCTAGACTAGACAAAAAGGTCTTGAAAGACAACGGACCTACGGACAGAAAAAAATCTTCGATTTCTTATAAAGATAACTAGCTGTTTTGGCAATATACATGATTAGCAGTGTTTCCCTGTTATTTATAAGTATGTATTATAAATATAAACCATCTTCAAGAATCCCTCTATCTACTAAAGTAAATCTCATCAAAATCCGGTGCAAAGGTTTAAAGACCTAAGCATACAAAGTGTCAGACAGCGGGAGGCGACTTTGTTTTATACTATGTATGTGTATATGTATAACTGATATAACTACGTTTTACATAGGTAATTATAACGACCGTAGTAACCAAATAAATTAAATGATTACATTGTATACTTACAATATAAACTGATCAATGCATAGCCTGAGTTTATGGATTTAAAAATATATAATACGAAGCCTTTATATAGGTACTTTTATACGGACCAACTTTTTCTAACTCTGAAAATTATAGCGATTCTAAATTAGTTATTTTAGCGACTGAAAGATTTTAAATTTGTTTAGATGTATCTTATTTAAAACAAAATGTACGGTCATACAAACATTTCTGGTCAACGAAAACGAAACAATAAAGTTTTGTTCAGTAAAAGAAGCATACCATTGAAATCGCTATCATTTACCGAGTAAGAAAAAGTAAGTCCGTATCATGACCCCGAATTAATCTTGTAGAGTTAAACTTGTACTTGACCGACTTTTTCAATAATTCAGGCATGCACAATTAAAGACCTTTGTGTGTCATTGAACGTGGAGGACAAACAACAATACGAGATCGCAATACACCTACACGTCGATGAATCGATTCACTATTATTTTACTGTAAATAACCAGTACTTTTAACGAAATACTTCGATGTTACATATTTCGGAAGCACCGTACCACGATAATGAGGAAAACTATTGTAAATAAGTAAATAATGTATAGTAATAACGGAAAGTAACACTATCAATGCATCGCCTCAATACACACTCGTGTACACGCAATTAAATACAATTATTGAAGAAAATAATGGTAAATAGCAGTATTTTAATTTCTCTCAGAGTTTATTGAAAACAAATTACTATTATAAACAAAATTAGTGACAAATGTTATTATAATTATATAAATTTAAATACAATAAGTACAAAGGTAACTAATAAATAAATAAAGTTCATTATAATCACGTAATTCAATGTAAAACCTAAGCGGTCACGCCAGTTTCAAATGATAAAGCATAAATTAGGACAATAATGTGGCTATCAACCTGCGATTCCAAAGTCGTTCAAGGTTACAAAATAGTCGCACAGCGTTCAAACTGTATAAAGCTGAACGCAGCATTATAAATAAAATGCCGTAGTTCCGAGATGTTGATTATTTAAAAGTATCTGTGCATTTTCCCTAGCCATCGCCGGTGAATTCAATCGATTAAGTTGTGCTATTGAAAAACAGACATGAATATTAATGGTTGTAGGTTGAGGAATGTTGGCAGCGAGTCCACGTCACCGCGCGGCAGAGTGTTGGTTGGGAGCGAGCGACGCCCCCCACTCCGGGCATGCTACGCGGCGCGCGGCGCACTCGCTACACCTAGCGCCATCTGTTGGCCGCACGCGGCACTCGCCGCGTAGTAACACGCGTAGCACACCACGTAGTCTTCCAACATACACTTACATAATCATATGGAAATGAGCGTATAAAACGCCGCGCGATGTCCTATTTCACAACATAATATAATTTCATTCAATTCATCCAAGCTGTTTTACTGCTGCCACTGTACAAACGTACGGGGAGCATCACCTGTTGACACCGAGCAAGTAAACAGATATTTTTTGAGAACTTATAAACGTATTTACGTGATAGTCTTTCTATGTTTACTGATCGAATATGAATATAAATGCGTACGCAGACACTAAATCATGAATTTAATGTATTTAATGTATCTGCCATTTCCCTAGAAAATACAAATATTCCTCTTCATCACGATGCACCATTTTTTGCTTCCAATACGTGCATTGATGGTTTATAGGAAAAAACGTACTGATTTCCGTTGACTGTGATATTACTGTATGTGTCATAGGGATCTCTTGCGACTAACAGGCGCGTGTAAATACGATCATGAACTACTATGAGCAAACGATACCTATAATGTCTAAATCTAATGCTGATATTTTAAATGACAACTTTCTGAAAGTAATAAAAACTACCAGATTTATCCGTAATGTATAGTAATAACGGAAAGAAATATATTATAAAAACATTAACAATTACGAAGGTCTGGAGCTTTAAGAGGAAGGTTTGGAGCTTAGGTATTAGATTAATATTTTTCTTCCTTGGATTAGGCTAACGTACTTTTGGATTAAACTTAGAGCTGACAAGTTACGTCATGATAACGTTGCAAATTGATTTATATGATGGATAATATTTTACGTGTTTCAACTGCACACCTGTGAATACTTACACGTTAATTTCAGACCTATTATTTTTTAATTGTATTTTACTTTTATATCGTAATAAGATTATATCTGTAATTATATTAAAGTGTAGTTAAATAAGTAAATGTGCAGCATTATTTAGATAACACAATAGTTATTTCTTTTAACGTTTCCTATGAACACCACTGAAACTTTATCGTTAGCCCAGGTGGGACTTCCTACTAATATTCAAAACGCGAAAGTTTGTTAAGATGGATAGATATTTGTTTGTTACTCTTAACTAAAAAACTACTGAAAGGATTTACACATCGGAATAACACGTAGGTTATAATATATCTGGAAATTCCTACAATACAGTTACCGTAGTATTCATAAAGTTAGAATAGTTAATGCACTGCTAGTGAAGGTCTCATAAACTGGTCAAATAAATGTACGCCAAATACGAACAAACCAATCTAAGTTGATATACGTCAACTTGTTAGTCAATGATTTAACTTTTTTTATGAATACGACGGTTAGTATTTAGTGAACTAGTTTGGTATTCAGAGTACTTAGTTGTTCATTCTGTAGTTCCAGAACGTTTCTCTTGGTTTATTTGTTCACTCAGAAACATACTGATATTTATAAGTTAACTAGCTTTCCGCTCGCGGCTTCGCCCGCGTGGACTTCCGTTATATTGCGGTATAAAGGAATGTTTTTGTTTTTTTGAATGTCATTTTTTTTCGGGATAAAAAGTACCCTATTATTTAAACCGGACTTCTAACAACTATACGTCTGCAAAATTTCAAAGCAGTCGGTTCAGTAGTTACGGCGTGAAAGCGGAACAAACAAACTCACTTTCCCGTTTATAATATTACAGTAAGATTAGTGTAGAGTGACAACAGATTATAACTAGTTATCTACTAACCCGAATTAATACGGAGCTTACGAGCGAATTTATAAACGAGCAGATTTACACACTACACTGTGAGCAAATATTTCGGACCAGACATAAAACTGTAATAAATTATGACTATTTTTTTCGCTATTTTACTGGCTTCTATTACTCATTTATTAATTGTTTACACAAAATTATGTGTAACACGGAATATTTACTCAAGAGTGCATGTTATTACATAATTATGCAATGTTACTTTAAAAGGGTAAAAATTGAACAGTTCGCGGATTGGTTGTAAAGAGCATCATTTTTACTATGTAATACAATATATAGACGCCGTGGCCGGAGTGAAAGGTATGCCGTACTTTAATTTGGTATCACAGCTTCAAACCACGATCAGTGCCGGATTCATTAATTTCATTGAACTGTGTTCCTTAACCCTTAATACAACAAGACTTTAAGATTTTCTCTTGGATTTTAAATTCAAATTACATAAATCTGACTACGTGGTTTCGCTAAAAGAATATCAGTATTAGAAAATGTTGACCTCATACAATAACCGTAGTGCAAGGGCAGGAAAATTATGACGATGATGACAATAATCCTACATAGCATTCGCTGTTGTATATTTTTTCTAGAAAATTGGTATAATCCTCCTGCAGTGAATGTATTCCTTAAGATTCAAAGTTAGTTTAGACTAAGTGGGAAAATATTTATTTCCCTTTGTTGTATTAAGAGTTAATAAAACAACGATTCACATAGTTTGCCTTTGCGGTGCCAAAACAATGCAACTACGTTAGTGTAGCAAACTTGGTACCCAAATTTACCACACTTATTAAATACAATATGTGAATCGGTGTAAACCAGTGAGTGATCACACAACTTATGGTATACGTATTTCTTAATGATGTTTTGACACTACAATGGACATTTATTTCACTGCTTATGTTGACTCTGAAATCAGACCTATGCGTACACTCCTAATATGTAGCAGGACTCGACCTACAATTTACGTAGGTACTTTAGACCAGTTCCGCTAAGAAATAACTGTGCAAAACATTAATTAGGAATCGATGCACAGGGTGTGTACTGTAGCGGGGACATCGCGGGGCGCCAACTATTCACGTTACCATTAGTTACAGTTTATTATAAAAATCTATCGAACGACAATCAATAACCTATCATGCTGAGTTCACTAAGGCAGTTGTTTGCGCCGATTAAGGAAAACGCTTACGCGGGAGGAAGGGGGCATGACTTGTCTTGATCTCATTATTAAGTCAATGTTTCTCCAAATAATGAACACAAGGCCACTTTTTAATGTTTCAAACAAGAAGTTTATTTCTCATACTGACTATCGAATCGCACGCTGATTTGGGATGCATCAACTGCTTCTCTTCCTTGTTTGTTGTAGGAATAGACTATGGGATCTGAAAATGTATATTTATTCAGACTATGAGTATATCAATATAGACCTTCATACAATACAATACACAATATGGACCTTCAGTTACCAGTTGCCAGTGCCACTTAACTATTTATTATGCTAAGCTAGCAGGAAGAGTGCAATTCCGATGCTAATTGTTTCCCTATTATATTATGCATATATCTATACTAATATTATAAAGCTGAAGTTTGTTTGTTTGAACGCGCTAATCTCAGGAACTACTGGTTCGAATTGAAAAAATATTTTTGTGTTATATAGACCATTTATAAAGGAAGTCTTTAGGCTGCAACTATTAGGAGCGAAGAAATAATGGAAAATGTGGAAAAAACGGCAAAATAATTTTAAGAAGTCCAGGGTAGGCTTAAACGTTGTATTTCTTCCAATACAAGGGGTTCAAAGGCGACTTCCTATGGCAAAACAAATGTTTGCATGGGACAGCTTAGTATACATATACATTTTATACATCCTTCTGTGGAATCCGCATCAAAATCCATTCAATCCATCAATCAGTAGTTTTAAACTTAAAAGCATCATTGGGACAGGCCCTCGTCCAGCAGTGGACGTCGTGTGGCTGATGATGAAACAAAATATACATAGGGACAGACTTTTATACTATGTAGAGATGTGTCCGAATGAACATGCTATTATATTTAAGGCCAAACCAAATACACTGGGCAGCAAATACACACATCAAAAGTGTCTAGGGATCAAGAACATTTTTAGCTCAAAAAAATATCTAATTTATTTAAATCAAATCCAATGTTCAGGAATGGTCTCCTACCTAATTTCCCATGCCTGTATCAATTACTTATCACCACATTTTGAATAAATTATGAATGGATTCAGTTTTTGTAAAATATATTCTTGATTACAATCTTCTAAAATGTACTTGTCCCTAGACACTTTTGATGTGTGTATTTGCTGCCCAGTGTATTTGGTTTGGCCTACATTACAACACATTTGACCTCAAATTGAGTGAACATTACGTCAATTATGACGTTACTGTTTGCACTTTCCTCGTAAACTTCTATCTGTTTCTATTAAAAACAACCTTTGTAATTGTATTAATACTGACAAGTTACGAAACTTGTTTTAAAAATCTAACACTGTTTTACCGAAAAAGCTTTATTTTAGGAATTATTGCCTTCAAGTTTGTTGTTGTTTTCGTTTGATTTTTTTTTTACAAAACTTACGAAACATGAACCGCAACGTTAGGTAATCAGAGATAAGAGTGTCGCCTTATTTGTAAGGTCCGTAATAGCGGTATAAGAATTAGTAATAATACTAGTACAGGGCGGAGCCTGGAAGTAGCAAAAAATGTAGTTAAACTTGGTGATTCATAAGGTAATTAAAAATCACTTCTACATTATAGTGAAGGAATGTTAACATAGATAAAAACAGACAAACCCC
>SJJU01002891.1:0-39614 GCA_012932125.1 Conopomorpha cramerella
TTTGTCCTTACACATGTCTTTTTTAAGTAGGTGAAGACAAATGTTATCTCCTGTCATGCATTTATCATGTGCAATTAGTAAAACAAAGAATTCTGGCAGGTAGGTAAAACAAGTTTAATGTTTTTTAGGTAAGGATTTATATGATTAGGGGATTTTAGTAAGCTCCAACTAGTCTTACTAATGATGATACCAGATGTATGTTTGCATTATTTGCGTGGTATCTCCGGAAAAGGAAATGTTGAAATTTTAACAAGTAGGTACTTATAGGTCTACCAGGATCTGAAGACAAAAAGGGTAAAAATAAATTGACGCAAGCAATTACTGGGGAAATTGGAATAAAACGTTTAGATATTCTACGGTTCATCAATAAATAATTCCTCGAAATTTCAGTTTACAGGTGTCATTTTTTTGTTGCCATAATAAAATCGATATTTTTTAAACCTTTTTCTTGCCATCAGATGGTAGAGCAAACCTGTAACTGTATATTTTATCTTATTTTCTCTGTTTCGTCCAAATCTGTGTCGAAGTTTTATTATATTTGCTTATAGTAGAGCAGGTCATGAACCCGCAACCTCTAATTGCCCATCCAAGTACCTAAGCATTAGACCACATACGCTCTCGAGAACTTCAAAATAAATATGCAGGTATTTCACAATACGACTACGGCGTAGCAATAGCTACGAGATATTTCGTAGTTCGTAGCAATGGGAAATTTCGTTCTTTCCTTGGGAAGTATGACAGTAATAACAGTTTTAAGACAGATTCTAAGACCACTGCCCGGGGTCGTTATACACGCGGTATACAGTACACGATTGTAACACTACCGGTTATTCTTATAAGTGTAGTTAGTTATTGCAAAAAAAAAACTTAAATGCGCAGCAATATTTTTTCGCAATGCACCAAATATCATTATCAAAGTTTAGTGTTATCCTCACACAATCTGTGCAGGACATCTATTGACGTGACTAGTCACTCACACGTGTGACTCACGCCGATATCTATGTTATTGTCTGCTAAGTAACAAGATTCGTCTAATCCTCGTATTATAATAAAATTTAAAGAATTAGTTTAAGAAAAAAAAGGGTTGTTTGCAAAGTCAGTTCATGGACAGTAGTTTGACGTGACAACTCTCGCTGGACGGAACGGGACAATGACGTCATCTTTTTCGTGCATGCAGCCCGTAGTATCAAGTTATTAAAAATGTTGTCGCGTCAAAAAGGACCAAATAAACCAGTTAATGAGGTTTTTTCATGGAGGACCAATCGGAAGGCACCAGCTTTCAACATAAAAACATCATTCAAATCGGTTCATCCAGTTAAAAGTTTTGAGGTAACATGCCGACATAAAGCTTTAGCAATGAACTGAAGGCGTACAATACGGGGCGTAAATTAGTGTCACAGAAAATAAGATATACAGAAGCCGAATTTAGGTATCGAATGTCAAGAAAATGTTTCTTTTTTTGAAAATAAAGTTGCTTTCTTACTCTACGTGGAATAGGTAAAAATAAACTTACTTCCATGTGAGCGTAGACATCGCTGAAAACGGTGAACCTCTCCTTCCGCTGCATCACTAGAGGTCTCTCCAGAACGCGCAGGATACGCATCACCTGCGGGGAATGACAAAGTTTATTTTTTACCAAAATATCTTAACCCATTAGCACCCAATGTACTCGGGGATGGCAAGTTATTTTAAACTCTATTACTTGGTTATACCTCTAAAAGTCAAAACCAAGTAAAGAGTGAGTATTCACCTGGGCGTTAATGGGTTAATGTGGAGTTTTCGAAAATAATCATTCTGTCAAAGATAGTTGAAAACGAGATAACTTTTTACTCTGTGATCGTCTTCTGACTCGCTCATTATTAATTTTTTTAAAGTATTTTTTTCAAAATTATTTTTCGTCTTACATATTGACAGTTGACATCCATCAAAAATCAATCAGTGTGGTAAGTAGGAAGGGACTGGCTTTTAGCTTCTTAGGGAAGGAAAAAAAACTAAAACCATTGTTGATTCCTACTCACCATACCTACTGGTTGACTTTTGTATGCGTATCAGCCTGTATTACTTGTGGACGCCCCGCGATTTCATTCGCGTAGTTTATTCTACAGTATTTCATACAAACTATAACCACCCTCTATACAGCGTCAAGTCACACGGGATCGGGGTAAAAATCCTTCTCCTTGTTCTAAGATACCTCCCCACCAATTTTCAACCAAATCGGTTCAGCCGTTCTTGAGTTATAAATAGCGTAACTAACTCGACTTTCTTTTGTATATATCGCACACTTAGAACAAAAGTGACACAAAACAAAATGTGTAATTTTATAAAATCGAACCTTAACATAAAAGGTACAAAACTTAAATTACAAAATCGGCATGTTTCGTATTGGGTTCTTTTCGTTTTAAGCATGCGATATATACAGTGGTGCCATAATATTAAAACGATTATTCAAAACCGTTTTATTTAATCAACTACTTGGTTCAACTAGTCATAATTTTTTTTCCTTTTAAAATGACATCGTTCTTAAATCCACACCCCAATTAAAATGACCATGCGATATATAGATTACCTGTTCAGTGACGTCACTCTCCGTGGTGAACTCGGCGAACGTGCCGTCGCGGTGGCACGCGAGCGCGGGCCCGAGCGAGCGCGTGTTGTCGCGGATACCGTTCGGGTCGTGCAGCCACAGCACGAACACTCTGACCACAGTAACGTACCACATAGTGCTATGATAAACTGGGGCTCCCATGCTCATACACTTCACGCCTTTAATCCCAAAGAGGGATAGGCAGAGGCACTTGCTAAAGCAAGTGCCCACGGTTCACCAAGCGTATTTAACCCAACGTGACAGGGGATGAACCCATCGCTGTTATAGGGTTCACACACCTTGTGGTGTGCGGGTTTCATCACGATGTTGTCCTTCACCGTACGAGCGTTTCGTTGCGTACATAGGCTCTGAAATAGAGTCCCATTGGTACACGTCCAGTAGCCGGACTCGAACCCGCGACCTCCCGTTTACAAGTCAAGTATCCGACCAACTGGACCACAGACGCTGATCATGGCTGGTTTATTCAGGCTATGGAGCTAGCAATTTGTAACTGAAGGCCCATACTGACATTCTTAACTTATGCTAAATGTGGCTGTAGGGTCATTGTGATCCTACGGTTTTGTCCACTCCTACCTTTGGGAAATATGGATGTGAATGTATGTATGTAATATGAATTTCCTTGACTTTGACCTTTTTTTTATCTTGGGGAAATCCGTTATGGATACCCCACCGCTGGCGAAACAACGGCGGGGTTATGTGGGACTCGCACCCTCTAAAACCCCACGGTGACCCCTCGCGCGTTACTGCCGGGGCCCCCGGAACGACCTTCTTACGGACCATCTTCGGCAATCGCGGAGGTACCAGGGTCACCGGGGTACCGCCATCGTCCGTAATGCGCTTAAACTGCAACCACTGGTCTAGGACGGGGAGAATTGCCTCCACCGTCCTGTGACTTTTATTTGACCTACCTAATTTCACCATCGGGATCCAGCTGCCTCATAAGATCAGAGTGGTTGGCATAGACGTTGTCAGTGAGCAGTACTATAGCTTGCTGGCACGGCGCCGGCCTCGTCTGGTTCTTCTTGAGCCGCTGGAGCATCTGTACTGATTGCTCCAGCACCATCTCCATGTTGGCTTCCTTCGTGTACTCGCAGTCTTGGAGCGCTGCGTTCATCGCTGCTGCGTTCACGTGGTTTGCCTGTTTTGTGTATACATACATAAGAAATGTCAATTATATTGTAGTTAGTACTGATGCATATTCCTTCCAATGTCAGCTAGGTAGCCTTCAAAGTGGGTTAAACAGGGGCACTTGCAGAGTATTTGAGGTGGTGGATAAGGCACTTCATGGTTTGCGGGTTTCGTCACAATATTTTCCTTCAATTTCACGTTTCTAGATAGTTTGCCCAGAGCCTCACGTTGCATTATTTGTGCTAAGCGAGGTGGAGCTGGAGGCATTTTCTTAACACGTATCTTTGTAGGGGGGGATCTCAAAGAAGAAGAGAGAACAAATGTATCTTACCGAGACGAGTTTATCATCGAAGCAAGGTATGAGAGACTTGAGGTCGACGTTGAAACGCAGCACGTTGACCTGGTCGTCGTCAGTCAGGGCAGTCAGCAGCGCTTGGATGAATAACTTCTCTATCAGCTGAAAACCAGGAGGATGAATAACTTATCTATCTTCTGAAGAATTTAAAGCAGTCAAGTTTAAGGGTAACGTTAAAAATGCTAAGGGCGAGTGACATATACTGGTCTTAGTCGGTTCTTAAATCTTTAAAATGATCTCTTAATCTTTTAAGCATCATACCATTTGGTCTTGATATCCCGTCGACAGACTCTATGTGTCCAGAAAAGTTTAAGAAATTAATGAGCCATACCATATTCTTAGTCCTATTCAATGATCCAGAGGCGTCAGCCAGTATGAGAACGTCCCTGGGCGCGCCGCCCGCGCTCACATACCACGAGCGCAGCCGGCAGTCGTACAGGTCGTTGGACTCGCTCACGTCGCTCAGCACCTTGTACATTTCCGTCCAAGACGCCGCTGAAAACGTTGTGTAATGATACGGACGAGCAATGGACACGAACTTGATGATATTCTCAAGCACCTACTTAAATTCTAGTGGAATCTTTCAAAATATGAAGTCTCTTCTAGCTAAATACAGCCAATTTTCCTATTGTCAATGGTGGCATACATTTTCTAATGCTACGTCCATCCCATTATTCCAGGTATTATAGGGAGTAGATATACTAGTAGACGTATAGACTTTTTCAATTTTATGATGATTGTGATTGTTCACATCGTTGTAATTGAACTTACCAGGATAATGTCTGAGGAAGCCTTTAGCGCTGCAGAAGTACTGGAAGGCAGTGGAAGCGTCTGCTGCGTAGTTCTCGCGGAACGTGGGCAGAAGTTGTTCCGACCAGTAAATGTCTGGAAGTACTCGGTCATCTGCAATAGCAGATAACATTCTGTGGATTCACTCGATAAGGATTGATATTAAGGCATAGAACGTAATTCTAAGACAGAAAGACGTCTGACAGGAAACGGAACGTTGGTCTTCTGGTTTCTTCCAATATAAGCATTAAATACCCTTTCTTAACGTGGGAAAATCCCGGACAAAGGCAATGTTAAGTGCGACTCCTATTAATACCCCATGATGCCCTCTTGAACATGATTGCCACCTTTGGAAATAATGTCTCAGGCTGTTCCTGATGGATATTCTGATCCCATTCCGAGAGAAAACATCCTAAATTATTAATGTCAGCAAAAACAATAATACGTATGTGTAAAAAAATCTTAGCTTACCACATCCGAAAACCTCTGAAGAAACTTGTACGCTGGACCTCTCCAATGAGATCAAGGCATCAAAGTGGCTGTTATTCCTCAAAGGGACTCTCCCAAAACTTGAGCAGTTGTTGGCGTACTCCCATTTATCTGGCTTCTCCAATGTTGGCTTCACTTCTCCCAGTTTCTAGAACATAAATTTACTTTCTGAAACATGGCGGGTGACAGGATTTAGTGAGATAATGTATGTGGGCTATTTTTTTAAGAAAATTTATAAATTTAGAAAACTGTACGATATTTTAACTTTTTTTTTTAAATTTGGACAGTCAGTATTCCAGGGTTCCAAGTCTGATGTTTCCGTACAATAATCGTTGTGGAAATTCTGTACACTGCAGAACAAATCTGCATTGCACCGATTTTCGACAACAATAAAAAAAAACGGTTAAACCAACCGTAACTAGCCCAAAAAAAAAAGATTAATATGCAATTGATAAAACATTAGGGAGACGCGGAGGCAAAGAGAATGCGTATTAAAATGCAGCTACATACAATACTGCTATCAAACTGGTAGTTAGGCGTTGGCGCAGTGCTTTTCTGAGACAGGTTCTCCGCCGCTCTCATGATCTTCACAGCAGCTTCTGTCCTTCTATTCAGAAGATCCTCCAGCTTCTGGGCCATCTCGGTGACGATGGCAGCTCCATTCCTAACCTCCGGTTTGAAGTCCGAGAGAGACTTTATCAGGAAGTCCCTTTGCACAACATGATTTTCGGTCTCGAAGAATTGTTCTGATATCTTCTTGGCCCAGTCTTTCATTCTGGAAATTGTATGTTACAGTGAAAGATTTTGCTACTTCAAACTTATTTTGCCTTGAAAGTTTGAATGCACATATACGAGTCACGACACGTTTCGGCAAACGGAGTTTAGGATGCCCTCCGGTAAGGTGGACTGATAATATGTGCAAGATGCATTTTGCAAGATGCACATATTATCAGTCCAGCAGAGCAGAAGCTGGATACGAGAAGCCGAAAATACATTAGAGTGGCCTGCAATAGAAGAGGTCTATGTCCACCAGTGGAGCAACGTGGGCTGAAGATAACAATAACTTAATGTGTTATAGGTATGTGTCATGCTAAGCCATGCCAAATGACTCATGCTATGTGAAATTATTTTTGGAACAGACTTACACAGAAAACAATAATAAAGATTTTATCAGGATCTCAGTATGACATCATAAGGCAATCACTCTACAAATCAAGGAAGAAATGACAGAATACGAGCCGTGTACATGTGATTAAAATAAATATCAAGCAACCTCATCGTCATTAATACATACTGTATTTCATTGCTTTAACTTTTTAATCAGTTTGATATATCAATAAATTTTCGCTACGTCTGTAAAGTGTACATTATCTAAGAGTTTACATATTGTTGTTGAGAATGCATCTTTAAGATTATGAGATACCCGTTTTTATCTCTCATGCACCTGAAGTGGGTTCAAATGTGAATTAGGTTTTTGCTATAAATGTAAATTTACTATATGCGTGTAAATGGACCCCAATTTCTTAGAGAAATTGCTCTGTTGGTTTGACGAAGAGATAGACAATTTTGAATCGGGAATTTGCTTTTATTTCGTTTCCCTCATTGTCATATTAACAAACCCAACAATGTTTCTAAGGGTCCTTTTACATTGCTCCGTACGGTTAATGACTGTCAATTAGCCAATCCACTTACGTGAAAGGACCCAGGGTCCCCCTATTTATCAAGATTCATAGCCTTAAATGGTAATTAGTGCCAAAGAAACGGACGTTTACTATAGTGCAACATAATTATCATGTATCATGATAATATAGTCATCATATCACTTACTGTTCAGGAGTAATCATTTTCATCTGCAACTTATTATCGGATGTCACGACAGGCTTCTCAATTTTCGCACTAGGACTTTTAGACTTTATGAATATTTTTGTTTTATTTGTCCTTGGCAATTTAGACTCCACTGTGCTGCTGACTCTCGGTATTGTTGTCTGGTTACGATTAATCACTGCACTAGAATTCGTCTCTATGATTAATAAACAACTCATAAACAAAAACAAATAGTGAAAACTGTACATTGCTTTTTTTTTTCACAACAATAAATTCGCGGTAAAATATGTATTTTTTTAAAGTTTATTTTTAATTTGTCTATTGTTTTTGGCCAGTGCTTGTGTGTTGTGCCGGGATATGACTGGCGAGACGGGGCGCTAGGCGGCGGCGGCCCGGCTCGGCCGGAGCTGCGGTGCCCGCCAGTCTGTCGCCACAGCCACCCCACGGGAGCACCCCTCTTTAGGGAAAATCATGTCATAACACTATAACTCTGAAACGAGTTTCTCAATCGGATAGATAATCGATTGACATTAATTAGTAAGCATAGGTGTATCTATTAAGTAATATGAACAAAAGATAATACAATCTAAATAGATACAAACATAGTTATTCAAATTGTAATCTAGGTTGCGATATAAGTTATAGTCAAAGCTTTTTATAAATTCCGAGATGTAATTTTAGACATATCTCTATCTACTCTTCTATGTAGAATTGTTATGTACCTAAATACAATGGAAAAACAGTAATACATCAGCTGCTCCACATACCTACCCTTATTTCTTAATTGAAGTGGGGGTGAATTCTCTTCGATCGTGCCCCACTAACAATAAGAGGACAAACTTGTTGCTTCAGGGTGAAAATTATAAAATTATTGAGATTAATGTACATACATGACGTGGATGTATTTGGTGGTTCATACATAAACACGGATTCACTCCGTCCGAACGGCAACTCTAGGTAGAGTTGTAAATTATTTTAAAGACGAATTAAGGTTACAACACCTCTCGTATATTTTAAATGTAGAATCGATGACCGTTGGCGTAAACGAGTTCTGGAATGGAGACTGCGTCTCGGCAAACGGAGTGTCGGACGCCATTGGGCTAGGTGGACTGATGATATATGATATGGGCAAGATAGCTGGCAGAAGCTGAATGCGAAAGGCCCAAAAATGACAGTGGCGTGTAATTAGATAGGCCTATGTTCAGCAGTCGACCTACATGGGCTGGTGATGGTGATGATAATTTAAATAGCTGAGATCCGCGGTGTTACTTGGGGAGAAAATCCCACTAATATTATAAGAGAATTGGCGATCGCAGTGTTTTTGTGGTTTAACTCACAGAGGGCGCTGCTGCCCGTCCTCTGGAGAGTTGCCTCGGTCGTCTCTTACGACCTCCACGACATGAAAACTTGGCCTGGGGTGGCGACACAAATATATTCTATACGCCGTCACCACACGGTGCAAGTGAAACTTTATAATAATACAGCTGATGCATCGGAATGAATAGGCAATATTTTATCCATAATTTCCCACGGGAACCGGATGTATTGCCGGGTAAACCGCCGGGATATATCTTATCATCATGGACTATTGCCACATGACGTCCGCTGTAGGCGAGGGGTACATCTATTTGTTATAAAATGTCATAAGCTAGTAATAACGGAAATAGGCCAGTATTCTGAAACAATCTAACATATATAAAAATAAATTGCTGTTTGTTAGTCTCGGTAAAACTCGAGAATGGCTGGACCGATTAGGCTAATTTTGGTCTTGAATTACACGTGGAAGTCCAGGGAAGGTTTAAAAGGTGTATTTCTTCCAATACACCGGGTACAAAGCTTCATACGGTGAAACAAATGTTTGCCGAGATGCCTAGTGGAAATAATAATAATGATTTATTTAAATGTCGGTGTTAATGTTTCTGTGAATAATTGAAATTACGCTGTTGAAATCGCGCGGCACTAATACATCAATAATCAATATCCTGAAACAGCTTCTAATCTATCATCACACGTGTTCCGATAAAATCATTTAAGCAGTTTTTTATAAAAAAAATATATACACTAATATTCAATAAATTATCACAGCACATCATCATGGCATTTATAGATTAGCTGAAATGACTTGCTTGCTGCATGAGTGCAATTTTGCATAATACTAGTAGAGTCCCCGCGATTCCATTCGCGCAGTTTCAGTTTTAATTTCTATTCAAAACCCATGTTTTAGAACCATAACTCTAAAATTAACGTTTTTCACGCATAAACTTTTATCCCCATTTTACCCCTTAGAAGATTAATATTGAAAAATCCTTTCTTATCTCACGTAAACATCATAAAAAGAATATCTGTGCAAAATTTCACCTTTCTAGGGTCAGGTTTTGGGTTGCGCGTTGATGAGTCATTGATGAATAAATGAATCATGAGTTTGAGTTTTAAAATATCGATAAAAATATAGAATTACGTATAAATCTTTCCCTGGTATCACTCTATGTTATACAAAAATACCATACACTAATGTTACCAATTATACTGTGTAGTAAACACAGACTCCGGCAAGTCATTTCACATCCTGGCATCCACGCCCTATGAAAATAGACGAAAACCGTTTGGTTCGCGTAAATGGAATCTCCACCTAGTATGGATGACGTTTTGCCATTCTCCTGGTTGTCCTATTTTAAAAGCGCGATGGTGGTATTAGAAAAAAGAAATCCGCTCAGTAGTTTTTGCTTGAAAAAGGGACAAACATCCATTTCAATTTCGCCTTTATAAAATTGAAACAGAGTCAACAAACCATGAAGTCTTTGATGCAGTCACTCTTAAGACCTACACCTAAAGGCATCGTCGGAATAAAGTTGAATAACTTACTTTGATATTGAATCAATGATTAGCTGTGACGGGAGATGGACATGTTATCACTTTAAACGTATTTACATAGGCCTTAGTAAAATTTTTGCATACGATAGGATACGCATATAAAATCTATTGTAAATCGAATGAAAATAACATTTTTGAAATTAGTTTCAATGAAAAGTTCAAACGATGAAGGCATGTAAGTATAATTTTGCATTCGATCAATTTTGATAGGAATAGGTACTCATACGTTAGTAAATTAATCCTAGATAATATTATGTCAGATTGTGTAATTGAATTGTGGTAAAACATGTAATTTGATAAGTAGGCAATGTATTACAGCGTTTCTTAGTTTAGTAATCAAGTACCTCATCATTGGCCACACGGTGTCCAGTACTGGACGAGGGCTTCCCCCAATTAATTCCATAGTACTTTGGGGGAAATGCCAATATTCGATTAAGGCGTATGTTGTAATGCAATTAGTATTGACTACTAGGTATTAATTAATCCATAGTCCACCCGCTTACAATGCCATTCAGTAAAATTTATGGAGTAGTGTGGCCCACCGCCATAAACGTTAGATGGAAGAAGATTAGAATGGGGGTAGATTGTTCTGAGTGGGATTAGATCCTGTCAGAGTTTTAACTGTAACTGTGTTGCTTCTAGTGCCCATTTGATTCCATTTCCATATGGTATTTTGCTATCGTCATAATAACAATTATTATCGCATCGATTTGGTATTAGCGGCTACCTAATAAAGATTAGATTCCTGTAGTAAGAATTAGTGTCTGTATTATTATCAAAGATTAATGATTACGTTATCGTCAAAATCGTCAAATAATGCCGTGATTTGTCTTTTCAGATTACCATGTAGTGATTTTGGTGTGTTGTGTCGCAACTATGAATATTTGCGAAGGAAGCAGACCCCAACATAGTGACGAGGGCGTATCAAGTAGTTCGGAAAGCCAAAGTAGCGAAAGTAACAATGAAAAATCAATAAAATTGAATAATGGTAACGAAGATCGTAACAAAGGAAATGATAAGAATATCCCCAATGATGTGTTACATATTAATGACAAATATAGTCCAACTCAAAATTCTAACCAACCCAAAAAAGACAAAGTGTTAGTACTTATGATGCACTTAGTCCCAAAATTAATTTGTTCAGTATCTGAAAACTGGCTAGTTTTTCCTCACTTAGGGCAATGTGACAAATACTATACATGTTTCGAACGAGACGCGTACCCCATAAACTGTCCGTTAAATCATAACTTTAATGTGGAAAAAATGAAGTGCGAATTAAATTACAACTCAAACAGCACTGAGAAATTGGAAACATATAAACGAGTGTTCAGGATTTATTTAAAATTGTTGAAGCATAATAGAAGTATAACGTCAGAAGTACCAAAAAAGGATCTTGAACCTTCACACAATAAAGAGGACAAGGAAAATAAGAAGACTGTCCATAATACTATTTCGACAAGTCAAACTAATCACAATCCACATCCTCACTCGTACAATGAAACCGCAGAATCAACATCATTAGGAACTCTGCATACAACAACACCTTCGCAAATTAAAACAACGACCGATGCTATTACTACAGAGAAAAATCACTTTTTGGAAGATCACAAAATACCAAGGGATGATATCAATGCGTCTCTTAATAAAACAGTTTTTCCAGACGAGAATTGTACTGACACTAGCCCACAAAATAGTAGCACGGCAACAAACAACAATCCAATATCAAGTGATACCTCATATCACAATGACACGAAAAGTGGTATGGAAGACGAACTGTTAGAAGTTGTACCACATCATCAAATAAATGGAACCATAGGTAATACGGAGGAAAGAAACAAAACTATACATAATACTCATCATTCAAATGTGGTTGATATAGTTACCGGCGTAATACCAATTGCTAATACGACAACACTATTACCGCATAGTGTAGATCATTCTAACACTCAGAACCATCATGGTCTTGGTGGCGAAGAGAATATGTCTTCATCAAATAATAATTTTCAACTAGATGAAGATGCAAAAAATACAGAACAAATACATAACCAGAAAACTGCTGCAGTCGTGGATACAACATATCATACGACTGCCAATCATATACAACATTCTGTACATAACGCACACCCTGAGCATACAACGGCAAAAAATATGGAGGAACAAACACCTTGTGAACCAGAAGATACCATAGCACACACTAATACCACATCCGAAGTACATTCTCTAAATGAAGCTATCACTTCACATAACAATACTAAACATACGGGTGTTTTTCACGATGAATATGACATTAAATCATTGAATGACAGCAGTAACGTTGGAGTGTACAATGACTCGCATACAACAATTCCTAAGCATAATTTGCAACCGCCAACAAAATTAGATACGAACATTACAACTGCCTCTGTCGGTGCAGATGATGTGGAACTTATTGAAGAAGAAACTAAGAAGTCTAAGTATTTTGATAAAAGTTCAGTATGTCACGAAGCTCAGCCAGGTGTGCTGCGTCCTCATGAGATATGTAACAAATTCTACGTTTGCGATAACACAAAGGCCATCGAGAACACTTGTCCCGAGACTCTACATTTTAATGAGGATCATTTAATTTGTGACTGGCCGGCAAACGTGAAATGTGGTGAACGGAAAATTGTATAGACCTATTTTTTGGATTATGCAGATAAACAAAATCGACATGTACTGTAGAATATAAGTGGTCTAATAGTAGAATTGAACATTATTATATTTCATTTTTACTATTTATATATTTAAGGAGCTCATCAATACATGGTATAAAACAAATTCGCATCTTGCTGTCTGTCCCTTATTATACTGAGTGTAAAAGGACTCCGAGCAATGGTCTTAGAAACGTTGTTGGGCTCGTCAATATGAACAACTTTTACTATGCGGGGAAAGGAAAATATTTTCTTCATCTCCATACAGAATGTGATCTCCGGAGGCACAGCAAGAGGCGACTTTGTTTTATACCATGTTTATTATATCTTTAAAACTACGAAACGGTTCTTGATGCGCTTTGTTTTTATAGATAGAGTGATTTTAAAGAAAGATATTATATAATAGCAGGGAAACACTGAAATAATGTATATTGGCAAACACCGTTTTCCGGGTCAGCTAGTATAAAATCTTTCGTGTACAGGCATAGGCATATGATTATGTGATTTTAGGAAGTCGTGTAAAGGTATTAGTGCTTATCGCAAATATTACCGTACCTAATTGTACCGAAAATCAATTAATTCCAAAGAAAAAGATATCATCACCGTGTTATCGTTAAGTGATTTCATATAAATATGTAACATCCGAAATTATGGATCATTCTGTGCAAGAAATTGGTTGCAAGATTCAGTAAACATGAAGGGTAAGTTCTTATGAGCGTTTAGTTTTCTACTAAGCATGTAATTATCCGCTTAAAATTACAAGAAACTTGCGATATTACTGTGCGGTGATGTCATCATTTATAATTTAGACTAAAAGCTGAAGACTAACACTATAAAATTTTCCAGGATTCCTGATATTCGTGGCTTTAGCTGTGGCCGTGCAGGGTCGCAGCACCCAGAACTCCGAGGTGGTGTGCCCCCCCGAGCAGGCGGTGGACTGGAGCATCGAGCTGCTGCTGCCGCACGAGGAGTGCAACAGATACTACCAGTGCACGCTCGGCGAGCCGGTCGCCAGGCGCTGCCCCCGCGGCCTCCTCTTCAACGTCAGGACCTCCGAGTGCGACTGGCCCGCCAACGTGGACTGCCGCGGCCGGGAAATCCCTCGTCCCCCTCCGCCCACCCGCCCCGACGCTGAGATCCCCGAGGAAGGCCCCCTGAGCGCGGAGTCCGTGGAGAAGCTGGATCTGGATGCCATCGAGCGCCTGCCCAACGGCTGCCCCGTGGACCCCAGCATCAACCTGCTGGTGGCCGACGAGAGGAGGTGCGACGTCTTCTACTACTGCGTGCTCGGAGAGAGGGTCGCCACCAGGTGCCCCAGGAAACTGCACTTCAACGTCGCTGCACAGGTAAGATTCAATGGCTATGTATGTGGTACTAAGATCTTGGATCTTTTCTATTAATTTATTGATTGATTAAAACTTCAAGTAATATGTTCTTCTAATAATATTAGGTTGTGTTATGTTATGATGCGCATTTTCTACCATACATATATGAAGATAGGTCGGATAATTTAGATTGTATAGGTAACAGCCTTTAATGAAAATGCTTGTTTGGTTGGTAGTTACGTAGTAGCTCTATTTTTCCATACTACTTAATGTTTAAAAATGTAATTATTTCTTTCAGGTGTGTGACTACCCCTACAGGGCTGGCTGTGACGTTCAGAAACAATAATTCAAACATCGAAACTCAACATCACAAATGCAACCATTGAAATAAGCTAAAGACATATTTTTAATTTAATAATAAAAAAAACATTGACAATAGCCTGTGTTTTATTTTAGTAAACTTTTATGCTGTTCTTATATACCCGAAATATTTTAGGACGTAAAGAGACTAAAATCAGATGTACTTAATTGTATGTATGTATAGTCTGTTGTGTTTATTAATTACCCCCTTAACAATAATAAACGCGTTGTCACTTATGGAACGGTTATTACAGGTCTACTTGAACTGGTTATTCCGTATTTGACATACAACTGACAAGTTAAGTTGAGCTTTGTGTATCTTCGAAATAGCAATTCCGCCTAGACTATAGAGTATTACATAGACTTTTAGCAATGGTTTCGGTATAATTTGTATATTTATGCCCTGATTCTCATCAGGCTAGAAGCAACATAGTACCTGCTATAATTGAAGACACTAAATAGTAAATAGTCAAAGTCAAAATTTCTTTATTTCATTATTATAAGTGCTATAACATACAGATATATAGTAGCATAACAGAAAGCTTGATGATCGTCATTTATGACTTTAAAAACAAAAGTAATCGTCCCCGGTTCGAATTAATTTCTTTTACCGGCCAGAAGAGCCGGGAAGAAACTGGCATCTTTTCAAATCGCCAAGGCTTACTGCTATATTATATAAGTATACATAATATAAATATGACTTAATACTAATTTAACAAAAGCTTGATGGCCGGATACGTGGGATGAGTGGGTTACCCAGATATGTGGGTTATGTAACTGAACCCCTCAGATCATGCAAGCAACCACCCAGCTCATTACCAACATATGTTTAGCCTTAGATATCTTCTAAATAGGTTTGGAAATACTTTTTGTAATAAAATTAATTGTAATCTTTTATGGTAGAGCCGCCATCTTGAAGATTCACACTGAAGGCTCTATCTTTCCCATTTTATTATTTCACCCCGGAAATAATTGTCAACTATTTACCTTAACCAGAACAGGTATTTCCTACGCTCTTACACTTCACGCCTTCTAATCCCAAAGCGGGTAAGATAGAGGCACTAGCTTATCAAATGGTTCACGAAGCGTATTTAACCCAAAGTGGTAGCAGGTGAGCCCAACGTGCTAGGTAGTGCGTTCTTCGCCGTTATTATAGTGTTAACACACCTTGTGGTGCTAACACATATTCAGGTTTCATCATGATAGGGTTTTGCCATCGGTGCTTCATCTTGGCTGGAGGTTAGTTTAACGTTGATCAAGAGGCCAAAAACTTGTTTGATGTATGTATACGTACGAATTAGATTGAGTCTGTGATTCCACCAGGTCGAAATCACGTCACGTCTTGTCACATGAAACTTGCCCGCCTATGTTGAATGATATTCGGACTTTCTATCCCTTGTCCCTTTTCCACTATTTAGTACCATTTTTACTAGAGGAAAGAAAACGGTACTTAAGTAATTGTTACACGTTACATTAAGTTATCTGTAACTAAGTATACTATACTTTTGTTCGGTTAATGACAAATTCTGTATAGGTCTGAAGCAAAATTATTAAAAAATCAGGCCTTGTCCTCTATTTAAGAGGTGGAGACGGTGGTAATCAGTGTCATGCCTAACAGCTCGTTAAAATGACACTTCTTTGTCTATTGGCTATGTGCAAAGCGAGTAGTGACATACAGATAACGACCGCAGCGCACAACACGGCAGAAATTGGAAACAAGTGCGGATGATCAGCTGTCAAAAGGGTTGATTGCAGTACAAAATCAAAGCACAGAAATGGGCCATGACTGTTGTTGCGTTAACTTTTTAACATGTTGCGTTCTTACATGCTCGGCTAATACTAATGGATTGTTACGGAGTTACGGAATGACAACGAAAAGTGGCTTTGATTTTTATATAATAGACTAGTGGACTCGACAGACGTTGTCCTGTCTTAACTATTAATATGAATATCTAGGGTGGCCTGTGCCCAGCAGTGGATGTCATTTTTTTCTTTCATAAGAACCTAACCTGTCTAGTGAGCACCTGTTCCGGAGTTATGCCGTGACAACGAAGAGTGGCTTTGATTTTTATATAATAGATTTTTAACAAAACAACATCGTTATATAAACAAGCGTGTTATGCGCGAACAAACAAATGAAATTGTTAAAAAATATAAAATGAATAAATACACTTCACGCCTT
Source organism: Conopomorpha cramerella (assembly GCA_012932125.1). Taxonomy (NCBI): domain Eukaryota; kingdom Metazoa; phylum Arthropoda; class Insecta; order Lepidoptera; family Gracillariidae; genus Conopomorpha; species Conopomorpha cramerella. The sequence goes on from SJJU01002891.1 coordinate 16,598, forward strand.
TTAATCCCTAAGCGGGGTAGGAAAAGGCACTTGCTAAGCAAATGCCCACGGTTTACCAAGCGTACTTAACCCAACATGACAGGGGAGCATTAGCCGTTTTAGGTTTCACACACCTTGAGGTGTGCGCGTTTCATCACGATGTTGTCCTTCACCGTACGAGCATTGCGTTGCGTACATAGGCTATGAAAAAGAGTCCCAGTGTTACGCGGCCACAAGAATTGCAAGTCAAGTATCCATCCACAGACGTTTCTTATTAAATAACTTAACCTTTTATTGGAATATTTCTTCTCACATCATGGACCCACTAATCACACCATCACCTAATTAGGTACCTCCTCCCAACAGCCACCGACAAAAAAACGTTTATAGCACAGCGGCCTTACTCGAAAACATTGTTGATGTAAACATTAATATGAGTGGTCCTCGATGAATTATGACTAATATGTTTTCCTACCGACATCTAATCTCAAGAAGATTTACGGTCAAGTTTAAATTACATACAATATTCACTAGATATTTCAACGCCAGTGTTATGGAAGAAACTGTAGCTCAAGTTAATCCTGCATAATGAGTGGCCACAAGTGGTCTTGGAAATCACGGAAGCACTTCTGAAATCATGTCATGGACTATTATAAAACATTGATGTACGGAATAGTCGTCCTTCTTTGTTTAGTGATTTTTGCCGTAGATAGTTGAAACAGAAAACACCATCATGGCTTGTAAGTAATCAAATATACTATTACAGTGGCCTATTTCATAAAACTTTTCAATCAATACATATTATAAAAAGTTGCATTCCGCTATCTGTCCATGTGTATGCTTAGATCTTTAAAACTACGCAACGGATTTTGATGCGGTTTCCTTTAGTAGATAGAGTCTTGAGGAAGGTTTGTATGCGTGTGTATAATACATGCATATAACAGCAGATAAATACTGTATATTGAAAAAAAAACAATGTTTTTTCGGGTCATCTAGTTAGAGCGTCTGTGGTCCAGTTGGTCGGATACTTGACTTGTAACCGCGAGGTCGCGGGTTCGAGTCCGGCTACTGGACGTGTACCAATGGGACTCTTTTTCAGAGCCTATTGTACGCAACGCAACGCTCGTACGGTGAAGGACAACATCGTGATGAAACCCGCACACCACAAGGTGTGTGAACCCTACAACGGCGATGGGCTCACTCCCTGTCACGTTGGGTTAAATACGCTTGGTGGTACCGTGGGCATTTGCTTATTAAGCAAGTGCAACCTACCCCGCTTTGGGATTAAAAGGCGTGAAGTGTATTTATTTTATTTTATTGTTTTATTTTATCTAGTTAGATAATATTAGAGCAGGATCTCTCTGTCAATTCAATGACAGAGACTTGCGAGGACCCTGGTCCATCTCCTATATAGTGCTGTAGAACGTCAGTGATCATTCGGTGTGGTCTACCCTTGCCCATATTTCCCTCTCTACTGGCTGGCAGAAGCTGGATGCGAGATGCCGAAAACAGATCACAGTGGCGTGCAATTGGAGAGGCCTATGTCCAGCAGTGGACAAGTATGGGTTGATGATGATGATGATGATGAAACCCCAATATTTGTTTCAGATGCAATAATTTTCGCAGCCCTTCTAATAGCAACAGTTTCGACATCTCCAACACCTTTGCAATCCATCAGCACATTCGCCGTAGACCCGGCCCAGGAGTGCGCCGCCGACGGTTCCCACGGGAAACTATTGCCACATGAGAATTGTAACCAGTTTTACCAATGCTCCGAGGGATACGCTCACGCATTCTTCTGTTACGGCGGTTTGCTGTACAATGATGTGACGCAGAAGTGTGACTGGCCTACCAATGTGGACTGCGGGGACAGAGTGAGACCATCCCAGTGAATGAGTTTCTAAATTCAGCATTTTGATGAAACGGCAAATATATTATAGGCATTGAACTTTGCTTGTTTGTTTATGTTTTTTAAATATCCGGGATATTCCCACCCACTTTCCCACCACTGTGATTCCTGTTAGAGCCAGGATCTACAGCGGCATCCAGAATAGACAAGAGCTCAATCAGTGACGACTGGGCTAGATCCCGGGGGGGGCCTAGCCTTCTGTCTTGGATCCCACATAGTTATTAAACTAAAGACGGTATAGAAATAAGAAGAAAAAAAATACATATATGCGCTGCATTGCAATGCATACATATGATTTTTTTTTGACTTCCCTAACCTAAATAGTGGGAGACAGCATTATTACAATCGAAGCACATGTTTGTTTATGTGTTAAAACCCCAGCCTTTTCCCGTCGGCGAGGCGACCGAGGGAACTCTTCAGAGGATGAGCAGCAGCGCTCTCTGTGTGTTAAATCCCAATACCACTGCGATCGCCAACCCGCCATTTTTTTTTTTTTTTTTGTACGTGGGGGAATCCTCATGGACACCCCGCGGCCATGGGGACAGCGAACGAGGTAGTGTCGGACTCTTACCGACTAAACCCCCACGATGACCTCCGTGTCGCGAGCAGGGCGGGTCCCGGGTGTACCCGAAGGAATTGCGTCAGGACCCGCCCAAGCGATCTGTCCGGCGCTCGGACTCCGGCTCGGGGCAGACGGTGGCGTGTCTGCCCCAGCGACCTCCATCGCTGACGGCGGAAGCGTGGCAATTATTGGTAATTCCCCCAAATTATTATGGAACTCATTGGGGAAGGCCCTCGTCCTGTTTGTTTTTGGTTTTCATTTATGAAAGTAGTGGTGTGCCCCAAGGCGTTAACCGCAGATGTTCCAGTTCACGTTGGTATTTCGATAAAATCTTTGAAAAAGATGTCTTATTTTAGGTTTATATATTTTCGGCCCGCCAAAGATCGTCAATTTCCAATCAATGGTTTTCACGTGAAAGCGTCACAAATCAACCTACATTTACATTATATATTGACAGGATTATTCTTTTTAGTTGCAGGTAGTTTTTTTTCTTCGAGGTCGTATGTGATCGTGTGGTAATTATTATATGAAAAGTGGGGGAATTATATTCATCGATTGTATGTCCTAGGAATATTTCGGACGATGGTTTTACCATAATAAACGATACGAAGGAATGTCGCAGCTAGTGAGAGACATATAATGTTGTGTTCTATGAAAATATTTATAACCAAAGTTTTAAAAAACAAGATCAAGCGAAAACTTGTGAGTTATTTTTTTTCTCCTTACTTAACGGTTGGATCAATTTAAAAGAAATGTTATGGCGTTAGCTGACACCCTGAATTAAAACATAGGCTATAATTTGTCTCGAAATTCCCATGGGAACGGGACCAATTGCGAGTAACACCGCCGGGGTACAGCTTGTGACTACGAAATAGCACAACCTTGGTTACTGAACAGTGGTTCAGAGAAAAAAATCAAGATAAGTGAAGTAAATTATTTCACTACTTTATTTATTAAAAAGATTCAATAAATTATTCCTTGTCGTAAGCATATTTTATCTTATGATATATTTCGATTGTTGTATTGGAGACAATATTTTCGACGCTTCACTTAATGTTTGTTAAGAACGCAGCCAGCCCTGTAGGGGTAGTCGCACACCTGAAACAAAAGGGTAAGTTAGTGTTGAATGTGCATTAGTAAAACTGAATCAGGTATAACCTGAATCACTGAATATTGCTATTGAGATATATACACGCAAGTTACAAAAGGTGAAAAATGACAGAAAACGGCATTTATACTGTCATGATAATGTACCTGTGCAGCGACGTTGAAGTGCAGTTTCCTGGGGCACCTGGTGGCGACCCTCTCTCCGAGCACGCAGTAGTAGAAGACGTCGCACCTCCTCTCGTCGGCCACCAGCAAGTTGATGCTGGGGTCCACGGGGCAGCCGTTGGGCAGGCGCTCGATGGCATCCAGATCCAGCTTCTCCACGGACTCCGCGCTCAGGGGGCCTTCCTCGGGGATCTCAGCGTCGGGGCGGGTGGGCGGAGGGGGACGAGGGATTTCCCGGCCGCGGCAGTCCACGTTGGCGGGCCAGTCGCACTCGGAGGTCCTGACGTTGAAGAGGAGGCCGCGGGGGCAGCGCCTGGCGACCGGCTCGCCGAGCGTGCACTGGTAGTATCTGTTGCACTCCTCGTGCGGCAGCAGCAGCTCGATGCTCCAGTCCACCGCCTGCTCGGGGGGGCACACCACCTCGGAGTTCTGGGTGCTGCGAGCCTGCACGGCCACAGCTAAAGCCACGAACATCAGGAATCCTGTAAATTGTAATTGTGTTAATTACGAACCATCACTTGTATTGTGGCATAAAATATAAATATCTTCATTTTCACAGAAATATCTCGAGTAGTAGTAATCTCGTGGAACTTACCCTTCATGTTTAGCTAGGTACTGAGTTTCGCAACTTTGTTACACACAATGTCCTAAAATTTCGGCTATTGCATATTTATACAAAATCAAGTTATGATAAGAGTTGTTTGGTGTTATCTTCTTTGGAATTAATTATTGACGAACTAAATCAATTTTATCGATATATTTTGTTACCTGGAAGAAATCGCTCTGAGCGATTAGGTCGCCTTTTGCAATATTACCAATTTCGATTTTCATATTTTGTATTCTATGACAAAATAAGTGCTTATTTCTTGAGTTGGTACTTCTACTTATTGTTTCAAATTGAGCTACAGTTTCTTATTACATAGTCGTTTCGTCCTTATACGGTTCTTCAGCTACTTCTGAATTCCTTCAAAATATTAACGTCGCCATTTCTATCAAGTATTCTATCGCAACAATCGCCGTTAGAAGGCCAGTCATATATCTGTCGTTCAATATTAAAAACAAAAAACGCAAGACAAGTGTGGATTATATGGTTATACCATAGATATACCATAGAACATTCATAGAATTGAGCGCAATTCAAATGCGGTAAGAGATCGTATATAGTCTTTGAGCACATTTTACTGGCGGTCTCTTCATAGCTCATTTTATTATTCTTACATTAGTCATCGCAGTTATCGGGAAATTCGATCTTATTAATTTAACAGTAATTAGTGGACTCAGTTATTTCTAGTTCACAATCTTCGCAACCAATTTTATCTTTTATAGCACAATCATGAGCGTGACAATCTTCGGCGATATTAATTTCCTCGTGTAACTTTTTTTCATCGCATTCGATTGGCATTCTGTCTTTGCAACCGACATTATAACACCAGTCGCAAACATAAAGCCTTTCGTTGAACACAAGACCTTAATGACATTTGTTCAATCGATTGCGACATCGTTAGCACATTCGTAGAAATCTGTGCATTGCGAAGTAAGTGAAGCCGTTAAATTGGGAATCTGCACGAGTTTTTGTGCATATTTTACATGTTCACAATCTTCTACATATTCTGCACCTCCTGCAGTGACTTCCGCATCAATAATAGTTTCCATTTTGTGTCCACAAACCATATTTTTGTGTAATGCCCAGTCGCAGACGCGTTCCCATGTATTGTGTGGCAGGCAGAAGTCAGTTAACGAAATATGCGCAGATTTTCGTGGCTTGACCCGCGTAGAGGCATCGCTATCTACATGATCGTCATTCTATGACTACTCTATAGCCACATTTCATGTTAGAGCGACAGTCACAGATTTGTTTTTCTGTGTTGTATTGAAGAGCGTTTCTACAAGTTTCTTCTTAAGGCTCGTCTTACTAGTACTGATGCCAGTTAGTGTTTCAGTGAACTTAGTTTTGTTCTTCACGCTATCAAACTGCACTGCCGACGCGGCGAGCAGAATCAATAATAATGTATCTGTAAAAATAAATTATCTATACTATGTAAAGCGACACACCTAAACCGTGCTACTACTGGTTTGATGCCAGTGTCGTTACAATCTTTCGTAAATATGATTAACGTATTATTTCTAGACTTGTATGCTAGAAACCCTAAGGAGTTAATTTAACCGTTTAAAATTGATGGGTAACAAGAAGTTGGCGGAGAGATACATTAAAAACTGGATTAGGGCATAGGGTATACTTTGTCCCGAATTTCCCAACGGGAACGAGATCCATTTTGAGCTTTCTTACCCAAAATGAGTTTATACGAAGACAAATACTGCAGAATATAAAAAAATGCTGTTTTTATTTATTATTATGAGATTTTAATCGACCATCATTTTCCAATTGAACTTCATAAACACGTGTGTGTACAATTCATAATGATAAATCTACACAGAAATCAGAGAAAACATGTAATAGAAATTCAATTACATTTTTATCTGTAAAAAACTGCGCTGCGCGGATATAATTGCGTTTTGTTTCGTGGAGATTTTGGGATAAAATAAAGCCTACGTTACTTCGGGATAGCGTGCTGTCACTTTGTCACGTTGCGTTTAACGAATGTTATGCGGATATGATATGCAAGAGGAGCCACGGTTCTTTTTTTGGGTTAGGAAAAGGTAGGTAGTAATCAATATGAATCCACATCTTCTGGATCTAAAGTACACGCCTCAGGTGTGCCAGTTTACCTACTCAAGATGTTTTCCTTTTTCTCATCTCTCCTCTTTCTCTGTCAAATCAACAACAACGTGCCTTTAGAATACATTCTAAAGTTTCATTTTCCACACTTAGCAGCAACGTAGAAAATAATGATAAACAAATGACGTAGACGTGTAATGACGTACAGATATATTAGTCAGCTCATTATATTTACTTTTATATTTATTATCACAAATAAAACGAAATTTAAATATTGACTTAAGTTCGTTATTCTTTTCTTTACTTTAGCCCAGTATTAACCGCTTAAACTGAGCGCACTATAACTCACTTTTTGTTATGCCGATTTCTTTAAGAAAATATTTGGTCAAGTTAAAAGTGAACTCAAAGAGGAATCTCCAAAGATTCTACACACCCTATTAGAGATTATGATCGTAGTAAGATTATATTCCCAAGGGTAAGCAGAGGCTTGCAGAAGCTAATGGCCTCGGTTCAGACCGGTATTTAACCCAACGTGATAATAGGTGGAACTATTATATAGGGTTTACGGATACGGATTTTCATGATGTTTGCTTTCACCGTATGAACGTTGCGAAGTGTAGGTAGGTACATAGGGTCTGACAAATCTTACTACTGATCTATCAGTATGTGTACCGATACACAGTTTCGAACCCACAAACCTCCCGATTGCAGACGTCAGTGCCCGACCACTAAGACACAGACGCATTGGAATTTATTTATTGAAAATTGTTTAAAATTATTAGTTAGGTTAGCATTATTGTTCCGCCAATCAAGACTAGGCTTGGTTGGTGGACAAATTAGATAGATCCCCAGGATAAAGAGTTATTAGAAGATGCATACGAATAGGATCAGGACAATTTATTCTAAGATAAATAAGCCTAATTAATCAGAATACAAAAAAGAAGAAGAGAAGATAACATGTAAAAGGCTCTAAAAATACTGTATACTGCGAGCAAAAGGCAGTTATGTGCTTCATTTCCCCGCGTTATCACCCAACAACGTTTCTAAAATTATTGCTCGGGATCCTTTTACACGGAGTAGAACAGCACATGAGGGACTGTGCAATCTTTTTCGTTACCCTTCTAACTCTAACATTAATATTGCATTGTGAGAAATAATTCATCATCATCATCATCATCATCAGCCCATACTTGTCCACTGCTGGACATAGGCCTCTCCAATTGCACGCCACTGTGATCTGTTTTCGGCTTCTCGCATCCAGCTTCTGCCAGCCATCTTGCGTATATCATCAGTCCACCTTGCCTGAGGGCGTCCTACACTCCGTTTGCCGAGACGCGGTCTCCACTCGAGAACTCGTTTTCCCCAACGGTCATCGGTTCTACGGCTAATATGGCCGGCCCACTGCCCCTTCAGCTTGCTAAAACGATGAGCTATGTCGATGACTTTGGTTCTCTGTCGGATCACTTCATTTCTGATTCGATCTTTCAGAGAAACGCCGAGCATAGCCCTTTCCATAGCACGCTGTGCGACTTTGAGCTTGTGGGCCAGCCGTGCCGTCAGTGTCCACGTCTCAGCTCCGTATGTCATTACAGGTAGGACACACTGATTGAAAACTTTTGTCTTCAGGCACTGTGGGATCGCTGATGTTAAGACTCGACGTAACTTCCCAAATGCTGCCCAACCCAGCTGAATTCTTCTGTTTACCTCGTCCTCGAAGTTGTTTCTACCCAACTGCAATGTCTGCCCAAGGTATACGTATTTTTTAACAACTTCGAGAACGGTGCCTTGTACTGAAATCGGTTCCGGTAGAACATGTTCATTGAACATGACCTTGGTTTTATCCAAGTTCATCCGTAGGCCGATCCGTAGAGAAGAATCAGCTAGGTCATTCAGCATCAGTTGAAGGTCCTGCAGCGTTTCTGCCATGATGACGATGTCGTCTGCAAATCGCAAGTGAGAGATGTGTTCGCCATTGATGTTAATGCCACGTCCTTTCCAATGCAGCGTCTTGAACATATCCTCCATTGCATTTGTGAACAATTTCGGGGAAATAACATCCCCTTGTCTCACTCCCCGATGCAATGGTATGGAACGTGTCTGCTGATTTTGTACTTGGACGGACATGGTGGCAGCCTCGTAGAGGCATCTTATCACTTGGATGTATCGCCAGTCAACTTGGCAACGCTGCCGAGACTCCAGAACGGACCAGATCTCAACCGAGTCAAAGGCCTTCTCATAGTCCACGAATGCTAGACACAGGGGCAGATTATATTCTTCAGTTTTTTCTATGATCTGCCGCCCTGTGTGGATGTGGTCTATGGTGCCATAACCGCTCCGAAATCCAGCCTGCTCCGGAGGTTGAAATTCGTCGAGTCTTCGCGCAAGACGGTTTGTGATCACTCTTAAGAACAGCTTGTAGACGTGGCTTAGAAGAGAAATGGGTCGATAGTTCTTCAACAGGGTTTTGTCTCCCTTTTTGAAGAACAGGACGACCACACTTCTACTCCACGCCTTCGGAGTTCTTCCTTCGAAGAGGACAGCGTTAAAAAGCTTTTGGAGCTCCCTCAATATCGGTTTACCTCCAGCCTTAAATAGTTCTGTTGTAACGCCATCCTCTCCTGGAGCTTTTCCGTTTTTGAGCTGTCTAAGAGCGATCTCAATTTCGCCTGTACTGACTTCTGGCAGGTCTTCGGTGGAGTGGCGTGTCAATGTGGCTCTAGAGTCCCCATTTTCGGGATCAGGGCGAGATGCATGCGATGCGTATAACTGGCGATAGAAGTCTTCAACCTCCGAAAGGACCGACGGCTTCGAAGTGACGACTTCTCCACTTGCTGTGGTCAACTTCGGAAGGTGGCTTCTTCCAAGAGATTGTACGAACACTTTTGACCCCCGATTCTGCTCAATCGCTCTTTCTATTGAAAGAGTATTGTAGCATCGGAGGTCGCGCCGCACGTGCTTACTAATCTCCTGGTTTAGAGCCCGCCTTGCGGTCGAAGTGACGGGTGGATTCTCGCGTCGTTCCTTCATCAGCCGTAAAGTCTCCTCGGAAAGCTTTGACTTCCTGCCCTTACGCTGCATTTCAAAAAATCTCGTACCCTCTTCCCTGAGGACCCGAGTCACATTTTCGAGGTTCTTGTTCACGTCTGCTGTGGTTTGCACGGCAACGAATCGGTTCTCCAAACTTAGCTGGAAAGCTTCGGATCCCATTATAGTTTGGAGCATGGTTGGTTGGAGCCTGGCTTTCATCAGAGGGACACGTTCAGCCTTAAGGTTGATATTCAGAGAGCCTCTGACTAGTCGGTGATCGCTACCGGTATTGAACCTGTTGATCACAGAGACGTCCCTGAATATGTGCTTTTTGTTCGTCATGATGAAATCGATCTCATTTTTAGTCATAGTATCGGGGCTTTGCCAGGTCCACTTCCTTTGGGGCTTTTTCTTAAACCACGAGTTCATTAGAAATAGCCCCTCTCGTTCGAGGAAGTTTACTATCATTTGCCCCCTATGATTCCTTGCTCCAAATCCATGGGATCCTACTGCCGATTCATTGCAATTCTGTACTCCCCCTTTAGCGTTAAAGTCCCCCATAACAACGCTGTAATGTGTCTTAGTAGTGGAGTGGAGGGCCTTCGATATATCACCGAACAGGCCCTCCACCTCATCGTCCGAGTGTGTCGAGGTCGGTGCATACACTTGTACCACTTTCAGGCTATACCTCTCGGTAAGTTTTATGACAAGGTATGCTACCCTGTTCGACACGCTAGACACCTCCACAACGTTGCTACACAGGGACTTATTCACAAGAAACCCAACGCCGCCTTGGGATTGTTGGTCTCCCTCGCGGAAGTACATTAGGTGGCCCGATTTGAGGGTAATGGTGTCCTCTCCCTCTCTTCGAACTTCGCTTAGCCCCAATATGTGCCACCTAATTTTCCCAAGTTCCACCTCGAGTTGCGCCAGATGCGAGTCAAGCCGTAGCGTGCGTCCTTTGTACGTCGCCAGGGTCAGTTGTTTGTGGTGGCCTCCCATAACCCGGAGATTCTTCGCACCCCCTGCTCCGCCGTTACCGTGGTCGCCACCGTGACCAGGAATAGCGGAGCCGCCGGGAACTGGGGGCCGGGGCCTTTTTGTGCTCATTGTTTGGAGGTAAATGCCCATAATCGCCACGCTGGGCAGGCGGGTTGGCGATCGCAGTGGTGTGGTGGTTTAACTCACAGAGAGCGCGGCTGCCCGTCCTCTGGAGGGTTCCCTCGGTCGTCTCTTACGACCCCCATAGCGGGAAAAGTTTGGCTGGGGTGGTGACACATGTATTCTATTCGCCGTCACCACACGGCTAATAGAGAAATAATGTGGGCAATATAAAAAGGTAATATAGTAAATGTGTTTATTGTTTTAGTGATAATTATAAGCTTTTAAACTGTTTTGCTGCATTTTACTTCCTGATTATGATAGAGTTTTAACTATTTAAACCCGCCACGAACAGTGGTTTTCACTATTCACTTCGGAAACATGGGTGAGTACATTTCTAAGGCTCTCAGTAACTATCCTTGGAGTGGAGGTAACTGCACTACTGTATAATTAAATAAAAAAATATCACATCGATTTTCCAGTGTTATATCCCTACTACTTATACCATAAACGCTCCCGTGCTGCGAAGGGAATTTGTTAACCCTTTCAGGGACACCCCCACCAGCCAACGAAGTGAGAAAAAGTACTTCATACTGAGTGTAAACGAATTATCACCTGGAATATAGTGGCATAGTGAATTATACATACCATTTGAATAACATTACCTATGAGATTTTTTAGCCTCAAATATGCCTTATGAACGTGGATCTTTAATTCTGATCTAGCTTTAGTGTTGTTTCTTTCACTCACTTAACGTCAGAATGAAATAGCGCAGAGTTTAGGTCAGGATTCAAGATAAATGTGATCAATGTAACAACGAATTAATTTACTAAAAAAAAAAAAAAATACACTTCACGCCTTTAATCCCAAAGAGGGGTAGGCAGAGGCACTTGCTAAAGCAAGTACCACGGTTCACCAAGCGTATTTAACCCAACGTGACAGGGGGTGAGCCCATCGCCGTTATAGGGTTCACACACCTTGTGGCGTGCGGCTTTCATCACGATGTTGTCCTTCACCGTACGAGCGTTGCGTTGCGTACATAGGCTCCGAAAAAGAGTCCCATGGGTACACGTCCAGTAGCCGGACTCGAACCCGGGACCTCCCGGTTACAAGTCAAGTGTCCGACCAACTGGACCACAGACGCTCTTTTAAGTCAATATTTAATTTACTGTTTTTGAAAATTTCATCACTGATGATATTAATAGTTTGAACCGGGTGTTACGGCGCGAAATTAACCAAAGACAAGCATTCAGCTTACCTTCGTTATTTGCCCGACCTAACATCCGTTTTAAACTATTAACATAATGACAGTTTGCGTTTCTTTAAAAAAAATATTCATCCCCGATTGCCTGCATTTTCTTTCCTGAACCCATGATTGCCTGAACCTATAATTATGACGCTAGTTCATTCAAATGTTTTCAATCCTTACATATCGTCACAGGTAAACTAGCAGTTGTTCTCCTCTCCGTGGCGTTGATGGCGTCCATCGCGCTCGCTGGTCCCACAACCGGCGACATTTATATGGATGACGCAATTCTGATGTGCAAGTTAGACGGAATAGGTTTGCTGTCGTACAGCAACTGTGACCAGTACATCTGCTGTGAGGGCGGGAAGCCCAAGGTCCTGGACTGTCCGACTGGACTACTCTTCGATACCCGTTTGGAGAAATGCGAGAAACCCTCGACCGTTGTCTGCGGTGACAGAATAGATAGGCTGTCGATCATTGTTGATGATGACCCTTGCGAAGAAAAGCTTAAGTTGTAAGAATAACTGTGAATTGTTATTGTAATTTTACCTTCTTCGTATGAAATAGAAGAAAACAAAAACTGATTTCTATCAGTAGATCTCAAAACGTTAATTATAAACATGGAATGTAAAGTTTTTGCAATGTTTAGCTTCATATCAATAGAATGAAATATTTTTTTTAAATATTGGAATTTATCAAATAAATTACTTTAAATGTGGATGCCTGACCTTAATTGCCTACAAGCTTCCTTAGCTACATTTTATCTTATCCGGAAAATAATACTTAAATAGAAAAAAGTTGAGACCATATGTTTTGCACGCATGCGAGCACACTTAATTAACAAGTGATAGTTCAAGCATAAAGAGTCATAATCCTACGTGTACGAGGCTGATGAAGCCTTATTTTAGAATTAAAAACTCACTTTATTACATTGTCAGTCAGTGCACTGACAATTTGACTACTAATCATGTCGCTGGTGTGACAAAAACCAATGTCGACAAACATTTTATCTCCTCCTGCCCCCCTAGCACAGCGTTCCAAGAAATAAGTGACAAGACATATAACCCGCTGCGATTTGTTGAAACTAGCTGAGTCGCACAAAGCGTGACATAGCAGCCAATTAGAGCGCGTATTTGTTCTATGTCATGTCTTTCTTGAGGCGCGTGCTAGGGCTGCTGGCGAGCACTTATCCAGAATTGGCATCTACATTGCGTTGGACCCCAATTAGCTTTTTACTGGACTGGCGATTGACATTGAAAACTTGAACTTTGAACCTGCCAAATATATATTTCGTTGTTCCAAACATCGTATCGTGGACCCCTCAGGGTGTGGGTGGAGGATGACTATATTGAAAAAAATAAAAATAAATACACGCCTCTTAATCCCATATATTTTATGTTATAGGCAACTCTACCTTTTGAGGTAGAAAAATTTATTTTATACGGGATATAAATAAATCACTAATAAGTACAAAAAAATCAAATGGGACCAAACCGGAAACGCCAGCTTTCAAACAAAAAAGAATCATCCAAGTCGGTTCGCGTTTTGAGTTAGCAAACATAAACATAATATCGTATAATTAAGGAGGGTCCTTTTTTGCAGTTGGTCAGACTACAATTTTCATAATATGAAAATTCAGGATACTATACAAATGTGTTTTGTACACACATAAATATTAAAAAATAAAACTTTTTTTCCCCATATTGGGATTCTCACTCATCATTCTAGGAATTTAACTTTTACGTATTTCAACTGTATGGGAAATCAACTAGATGGTCCGAAAACCTTCTATTCTACACGCTAGGTAGATAAGTAATTACGGTTAGTATAATTAGTTATTACGGTCACTTAACCAGCTTTGATTTATTTCGTGCTGCTATTACCGAGGGAAGGCTGTTCCACCCCCGAATCACTACAACGAAACGGTCAATCAAAAAATCAGTTGCGATCATTGATGCTAGCTCCTAATAATTAATTTGTATACTTAAGTCACATTAAAACTTTAAAAAGAAAGGTTCTCCACGCTAAGACGTAACCATAAGGATTTCTAGCTTACTGTGGAATTGCTGCTCAGGCTTTTACGACAAGGTAGGCAGTAATCTAAAATAATAAGTGCCGTGTGGTTGACGGCGAATAGAATACATGTGTCACCACCCCAGCCAAACTTTTCCCGCTATGGGGGTCGTAAGAGACGACCGAGGGGAACCCTCCAGAGGACGGGCAGCAGCGCTCTCTGTGAGTTAAACCACCACACCACTGCGATCGCCAACCCGCCTGCCCAGCGTGGCGATTATGGGCATTTACCTCCAAACAATGAGCACAAAAAGGCCACGGCCCCCAGTTCCCGGCGGCTCCGCTATTCCTGGTCACGGTGGCGACCACGGTAACGGCGGAGCAGGGGGTGCGAAGAATCTCCGGGTTATGGGAGGCCACCACAAACGACTGACCCTGGCGACGTACAACGGACGCACGCTACGGCTTGACTCGCATCTGGCGCAACTCGAGGTGGAACTTGGGAAAATTAGGTGGCACATATTGGGGCTAAGCGAAGTCCGAAGAGAGGGAGAGGACACCATTACCCTCAAATCGGGCCACCTAATGTACTTCCGCGAGGGAGACCAACAATCCCAAGGCGGCGTTGGGTTTCTTGTGAATAAGTCCCTGTGTAACAACGTTGTGGAAGTGTCTAGTGTGTCAAACAGGGTAGCATACCTTGTCATAAAACTTTCCGAGAGGTATAGCCTGAAAGTGGTACAAGTGTATGCACCGACCTCGACACACTCGGACGATGAGGTGGAGAACCTGTTCGATGATATATCGAGGGCCCTCCACTCCACTACCAAGACGCATTACAGCGTTGTTATGGGGGACTTTAACGCTAAAGTGGGAGTACAGAATTGCAACGAATCGGCAGTAGGATCCGATGGATTTGGAACAAGGAATCATAGGGGGCAAATGCTAGTAAACTTCCTCGAACGAGAGGGGCTATTTCTGATGAACTCATGGTTTAAGAAAAAGCCCCAAAGGAAGTGGACCTGGCAAAGCCCCGATACTATGGCTAAAAATGAGATCGATTTCATCATGACGAACAAAAAGCACATATTCAGAGACGTCTCTGTGATCAACAGGTTCAATACCGGTAGCGATCCCCGACTAGTCAGAGGCTCTCTGAATATCAACCTTAAGGCTGAACGTGTCCGTCTGATGAAAGCCAGGCTCGAACCAACCATGCTCCAAACCATAATGGGATCCGAAGCTTTCCAGCTAAGTTTGGAGAACCGGTTCGTTGCCGTGGAAACCACAGCAGACGTGACCAAGAACCTCGAAAATGTGACTCGGGTCCTCAGGGAAGAGGGTACGAGATTTTGTGAAATGCAGCGTAAGGGCAGTAAGTCAAAGCTTTCCCGGGAGACTTTACGGCTGATGAAGGAACGACGTGAAAATCCGCCCGTCACTTCGACCGCAAGGCGGGCTCTAAACCAAGAGATTAGTAAGCACGTGCGGCACGACCTCCGACGCTACAATACTCTTTCAATAGAAAGAGCGATTGAGCAGAATCGGGGGTCAAAAGTGTTCGTACAATCTCTTGGAAGAAGCCACCTTGCGAAATTGACCACAGCAAGTAGGAGAAGTCGTCACTTCGAAGGCGTCAGTCCTTTCGGAAATTGAAGACTTCTATGGCCGGTACGTACGCATCACATGCATCTCGTCCTGATCCTGAAAATGGGGACTCTAGAGCCACATTAACACGCCACTTCACCGAAGACCTGCCAGAAGTCAGTGCTGGCGAAATTGGGATCGCTCTTAGACAGCTCAAAAACGGAAAAGCTCCAGGAGAGGATGGCGTTACAACAGAACTGTTAAAGGAGGTAAACCGATATTAAGGAAGCTCCAAAAGCTTTTCAACGCTGTCCTATTCGAAGGGAGAACTGGAGAAGTGGAGTAGAAGTGTGGTCGTCCTGTTCTTCGCAAAAGGCAGACAAAACCCTGTTGAAGAACTATCGACCCATTTATCTTTTAAGCCACGTCTAGACGCTGTTTTCAAGAGTGATCACAAACCGTCTTGCGCTAAGACTCGACGAATTTCAACCTCGGGAGCAGGCTGGATTTCGAAGCGGTTATTTATTTATTTATTTATACACACAATAAAACAATAAGGCTTAACAGCATAGAGCCAAAACGCACTTATTGCTACACACTAAAAACATAATAAAATATACACTGTAGACGAAACAAAAAAGAAAAAAAAAACTTAAAAAATAAATAAAAAAAATAGAAAATCCTTATGTATAAAAATCACTCTTATTACTAAAATACATTTTTAACATTTTCGCTAACTGAGATTTTGCATCAAAGAATAAATCGGCATTCTGACAGTTGTCAAGGAATTCGTTCAGAATGCACACTGCCCTAGCAGTAGGCGCATTTTGGGAGCGGCGGGTGCCCGTGGTGAGGGCGGGGGCGAGCAGCGACGGGCGGGCGCGGGCGGCGCGGCGCGGGCGACCGCCCCGCTCCGGCACGTGCAGCCCCACGTTCGATAGCGCCTGCGGGTTGTTGACTCCGCCGCGCAGGTAGTGCACTGCCACCTGCACTGTGCGCCGCAACGCGAGACTCTCCATTCCCACCATTCCGCTCACAAATACTGAGGGATAGAGAAGCGGATAGTATCCGTACAGGCGCTTGTATCTGTAACGTGCGAATTTACGCTGTACACGTTCGATCGCCATGACGTACTTTTCTTCCCTCGGGTTCCAAACGACTGAATCAAATTCAAGCCTACTGCGAACATACGCGTTGTACAGCAGGGTAGCGATATCAGGGTCCGAGAAACGGGAAGCAGTACGCATTACATAGCCTAATATTTTGCTTGCTCTCTTACAAGTGCTAGTGACATGACTATGAAAAGTGAGTTGGCTATCCAGTATGACTCCCAGATCACATATTTCCACGACTCATTCCATGTTTGAATTGAAGAGTGTATAATCATGTGAAATTGGCGAATGGAGTCTACCAAAGGACATTACCTTACACTTTCCGACATTGAAGTACAATTCATTTTGCTCACTCCAACGCGCAATACCATTAATGTCTTGTTGCAATTTATCGCAGTCCTCCTTATCCTTCACCGACGAAAAAGCTTTTAAGTCATCAGCGAATAAAAGACACTTGGAAGCCTTTACAACATTGGACAGATCATTAATCATGAGTGCAAACAGGGTTGGGCCTAGAGTACTGCCCTGACTAACTCCTGATCTGGTGTAGAAATAGTCCGAACAGTAAGAACCAAGTTGTACATACTGCTTCCTATCCCTCAAGTAATCTGCCAGTAGTTTCAGAAGGTCATTCTGAAAACCGAATTCAGCTAACTTTTTCAAAAGTATATCACCGTTGACAATATCGAAGGCCTTCCTAAAGTCAAAAAATGCTGTGTCAATTTGACTTCCCGCATCCATTGCACTCAAGGTAGAGTCAACAAAGCAAATATGGTTTGTAGATGTCGAACGACCAGCTCTGAACCCATGCTGTGCGTCATTTAAGCTGCTATCTACTTGGTTTATTATTTGTGCATTAATTATCTGCTCAAACATCTTACCAAATATCGACAGCACGGCTATAGGTCGGTGTTCCGGAACACTGTTGGTATTGCCTTTAGGTACTGGAGTTACCCGTGATAACTTCCATTTGGATGGATATGTACCACATGTAACTGACAGATTAAATATATGTAGCAGTGGTTTGATAAAGGCATGGATACAATCCTTAACTAGAAAAGTTGGTATGGCACCATAGACCACATCCGCACAGTGCGGCAGATCATAGAGAAAACTGAAGAATATAATCTGCCCCTGTGTCTAGCATTCGTGGACTATGAGAAGGCCTTTGACTCGGTTGAGATCTGGTCCGTTCTGGAGTCTCTGCAGCGTTGCCAAGTTGACTGGCGATACATCCATTCAGTTTTTGTAAAATATATTCTTGATTACAATCTTCTAAAATGTACTTGATCCCTAGACACTTTTGATGTGTGTATATTGAAATCACTTGGTGTGTCCAAGAAGTCTCATGATGTTGTACCTCATAGTCTGTACTAATGTTTCATCTTAACATTGTGAAATGCAATAAAGAATTGAGTGTTGAAAAACAATGGTTGCCGGTTCTAAATTATTAATAATATAAGCAAGGCGTTGAAGGTGTAATAAAAATAAAGCGATTAGAAAAATACCTAATAAAACTATTAACAAATAGCTGACCCGCCAAACGTTGTTTTGCTAATATATATTCGTATTTTAAATTCCGGTATAAAAAATTGTGCCTAAATGTTATTCCAGTGTATAAGGTATCTGCGTGCCAAATATCAACCAAATCTGTCCAGCCGTTTTGACGTGATTCGCGGACAAACAGGCGGACATTTTTTCCAAAAATATGAATTTCGGCTTCTGTAACGGCAACGTAATATAGTCCACAGGTTTTCGCGTAAAAAGAATACAGTTTCTGACCCTGAACAGTTTTATCTACTATATAAAAATAAGTCGGGTTTTCCTCCCGACTTATTTTTATGACGCTATAACTCCAGAACGCACGAACCGATTTCCACGGTTTTGCATTCGTTGGTAAGGTTTCGGGCAGCGTGAGGTTTACAGCAGAGAAAATTTAAGAAAAATTTCAACAGAAAAGCGGGAAAACGAAACGAAGCCATCTGGTGGCGAAACGGAGTTCGCCGGGTTTGCTAGTTATAGTATAGATAAAATATAATTTTCTTGCGAAATTACCTTTAATATTTTATTCCTGAAAATGACGAACAGATCATGGAATACCTATATCTTGACAGTTAATATAATTTGTACTGAAATGTACCACTCACCGGTGTCCTTGGGGAACGCCAGCATGCCCATACACTGCTGTATCTCGGGCAACTGGCCCTCCTCGTACGTGGAGAAGTACTTCTTGGCATACTTGACAGCCTCTAAGCGCTTGTCCTCGCGCACCAGCTCGATAAACTCCTGCAGGAAGTAATAGGTGGCGTTAGGGCTGTTTCACTATAGTAGACAATAGTTTACTGTAAGTTGGTGTAGGGTTAGGTCTATGAAACAATGTAATGGGGTATATTCTTTGACGTTTTTCTGACGTTTTATATTTTCGGGCTGAGAACTGTCATTACTGTCAAACTTTGTTAGGAAAGTCCATCCTTCCATGTCGGCACTAGAGCCATTTAAAAAGAATTGAATTGATTATATATTATGTGATTATATAACATGATTATTACTCTTAACGATTATTCCATACTGATTAATAAATTAATACTAAGTATAGTCAAATGCATAGATGCACTTAGTAACATTTAAAAGTATTTTTCCCTTAAAGTAACGGGTGCTACCTTGATAAAAGACCAATTTCATCTTAGTACGGGATCTAGAATAATAATATAGTATTCACAAAACTCATGTATTATGTATATTATGAGATCATATATTTTCGGTTCTCGCAAAAGATCACCTTGTATAATATCTGTCGAGTCCAGAGTCCAATGAAAAGAGGCATAACTCGAGATATGCCTTAAGGAATAAGGTTTATAAGGTAATTTTGTTTTATCACTATGAACAATCGTTTGACCACCATCCTGCCTGATGTTAAGCAGCGATGTGGTCTACGATGGAGCACACTTGTTCATTAGGTACCTATTCATCCGCGACTTGAAGACCTTCAGACTGTACTGCGCAGGAAACACAGACTCCGACAAGTCATTCCACATCCTGGCGGTTCGCACTATGAAAGTGGACGCATACCGTTTGGTTCGCGTAAATATGGTAAATAGGCTCATACATGAAATTTTTCAAATATTTTGGCATGCGACCCAAAAGTTTGGCACGCAATTTAAGTCCATCAAGTCTTGTCTTTGATGGACAAAGCTTCGTATTGGGCTAAGATAGGACAGGCTACTTTGAAATAAATACACTTCACGCCTTTTAATCCCAAAGCGGGGTAGGCAGAGGCACTTGCTATAGCAAATGTCCACGGTTCACGCGCGCGTATTTAACCCAACGTGACAGGGGGTGAGCCCATCGCCGTTATACGGTTCACACACCTTGTAGTGTGCGGTTTTCATCACGATGTTGTCCTTCGCCGTACGAGCGTTGCGTTGCGTACATAGGCTCTGAAAAAGAGTCCCATTGGTACACGTCCAGTAGCCGGACTCGAACCGGCGACCTCCCGGTTACAAGTCAAGTATCCGACCAACTGGACCACAGACGCCAGTGACACTATGAAATATTCAGCTCACATACACCAAAAGATCTGTGTTCTGTGTAGGTATTTAACACTTTTGGGGGCGCACCCCGCATGTCGACGCGTGAAATAAAACTTCCACTGTCTTACATCGAGAAGTCCACGAATGGGTTAAACGCAGGGACCGGATAACCGCAAAATAAGGGTTTTCTATAATATCGGTACGGTTACATACCGGTAGCGCGAGGCACAACGCGATACGGTTAAGGTATAAAATTATACCGTTTCGCGAAATAGCGGCATGGTTTATCGTAACAAAATGAGGCGTAACGGTTGTATACCGAAATAATATCGGTATGACTTTCGGATAGGCTCGGAACACGAATTGGCTCGGGTGTGGTGGGTGACGCTTGCCTGACGCGCGAGTCCTGTTACCGCCCGCGCGCCCCGCCCTACCTACCCGAAGACGCCTGCTATCGCTCTGTACCTTATACCGTTTACGAATAACGGTATAAAATGTCCGGCTACGAATTTCGGTATAAAAAGGCCTAACCGGTATAATACCCTTATTCTTCTACCGGTATCAAGTCCCTGGTTAAACGTTGCCAACGCACCTGAATACGTATCTTAAACTCCATGTTGGAGTTGAGTTTCCTGAGCTTGCTCTTGTTGTCTGCGCACCACTGGAGGCAGCGAGCCGTCCTCTGCTGCCACAGCTCCGACTCCACCTCCCGCGCCGCCGAGTATATGTCTGACGGCATTGTTGCACATGATAAATGAATTAATTAATGAACATACTCTTTATTGCGTACTGTAAATTACAAATGTTAAAAATTACAATGGAAAAATTGTAAAAGGCGATTTTACCGTACAAACGATTCGACTTCTTCCAGGTAACCTGATTTAAAGATTAGTAAGTATCAGGAAATAATCCCACCACCACTCAAGCCCTACCTGCCTCTCTCTGTACGGGTCATTCTCTGGAGACGTGCGCGTCTACTTGCTTTTGCCTCTTTTCAACGCACACGTTTTCTTGACTCCATACAAATTATCTTTATCCGTCCCTGACAACAAAATTGCCAACTCTCCCCCTTCTGGGGCATGACGATTTAAAGATTAAAAAAAAAAGATTAAAGGATCTTAACAGATAGAGTAAGGAGTTGTTGTTGTGTTCCTATGGCACCCCAGAGGTGCAGAGGGCCTTGGCAAGATCACGCCACGCCTTCCTGTCCTCAGCAACGCTCTTGGCCTCACTCCAGCTCACTCCTGCGGCACGCAGTTCACTCTCGACGGTTCGGCGCCATGACTGAACGGGACGGCCTCTGGCTCTCTTGCCTTTTGGAGTTCGCCACTCGAATGAGATACTGGCATTATTCGATGCTCCTCTACAAATTGTCTGGCCCATCCATCTCCATCTCCAAATGGCGATTTCTTTGCCTATGGGCGACTGGTCACATAATTCCCATAGATCAAAATTGGGTATCGTTTTCGGCCAGTAAACACGAAGTGAAGAATTTATTTTGTAATTGTTTATGTAAATGTACCTGTCAAATGTGAATAAATAAAATAAAAACTCACCACAATTAGTGAGCTCCCTCACTCCAGTGGCGTCTGCCAACTTGTTAGCAGTTTCGTAGTAGCCGTTGCGGAGGCAGTAGTCGACGAGCATGCGGTCCAGACGCACCTTGCGCCACTGGTTCAGTGCCGTCTGTGGGACATGGTCATAGACTTTAGAACTTTACCCTTAGCTGCATATACATCAGTATAATTTTCCTCGATCTTTTTTTTTGCTAGCCGTCCCATCTACAGATTTATCATTCTAAATTATTGTCAAAGGTACAACTAGTACGTATGAACGCAGTTTTGACTTTAGACCACTTTTAATTTATTATTCTTTGTTCCATGCAGGCCACATAATTTAAGAAGGATAGGTTTTTATTCAGACAAAAAAAATCATGCAGTTAAGGGTTAACTAGCCGACAAGGCAAATGTTGTTTTAATACATTATTAACAATTTTTTTCTGCAATTATATTCAAGTATTATACATATCCAGGAATCACTCTATAATGAAAGAAAACCGCATCGAAATGCGTTGCGTAGTTTTCAAGATCTAAGCATACGTAGGGACAGACAGCGGGAGGCGACACTGTTTTATACTATGTAATGATACTGTATTTCTAAGGTCTGCTGTAATGGGGAAGGAAACTTATGAACTAATGGCGCTAGTATAGCTTGACCCAAAACAACACGATTGGTTAATCGATTGTCACTACAAGTTCATTTGACAGATTGCCTCACTTTCATTGGTTCATATGGGTCAAGCGTACGAAGCGCCATCTACATCCAGCTTCGCGTTTTCTTCCGTATTCCTCGAGGAGCTGGGGTGGTTAGAGTTGCGCCAACCGAAATGAGGTCGAGTTGCTTAAACGCCCCGTATCAATTACTAGTTCTATTTTTAACTAGTCTACGCCCGATAATTTTATACAACTTTTTACACTATTATACACACTTCACGCCTTTTAATCCCAAAGCGGGGTAGGCAAAGGCACTTGCTAAGCATATGCCCACGGTTCACCCAGCGTATTTAACCCAACGTGACAGGGGACGAGCCCATCGTCGTTATAGGGTTCATACCTTGCATCCTTTGTCATTCAACGTACGAGCGTTGCGTTGCGTACATACATACATACATACATACACTTCACGCCTGTCTCCCAGAGGGGTAGGCAGAGACTACAGATCCCCATTTGTAACGGTCCTGACATACCCCTTTCGCTTCATCTACATTCATACATCTTTTCATACATGACCTCCGGTTTCGAATACTTTTCACGCCACCTTCCGCGTTGCGTACATAGGTTCTGAAAAAGAGTCCTATTGGAACACGTCCAGTAGCCGGACTCGAAGCCGCTACCTCCCGATCGCAAGTCAAGTCAAGTTCCAACTATTTGCGTCTTCAGTTATTGGAGTTTGTAATATTTTTTTTATCACTATGAACAAGCGTTTGATCACCATTGTATGTA